>JANAVB010033814.1:6625531-6748457 GCA_029216955.1 Iris pallida
CGATCCGCGAAACATATGTAATCATGATGCCGTCATCTGAAGTCCTGCCTCGCCAGTATTTTTCTGGCCACAAAACTCTCAATTTTGTAATACAAGGTTAAAATCTACTTTTTCGAACCTTCCTTAGATCAATCTATAAGGCGTTTCTAATAATTACCGAGAAGGACGAGAAGAATTACCCAAGACGTTAAGGAAGAAGAGTTTAGTCAAGTTATAGGAAAGATGGAACAAAAATAATTATGTCCAAAAAGATAACATGAAAGCAATAATGTTGGAGAGTCCTAGAGAACCTGTAATCCTAGTTGTGGATGTAGATAGGAAAGAGTTAATCAAGACAGGAAAGAATGATAATAAGAATTTATTCTTGCTCATTCGGTAATAACGAAGCGAACCAAGTTGAGATATGATCTGATAACCATACACGTCTTCCTGAAATCATGTTGCCAGAATTTTTACCACACCAGTAAGCTTAGATGCAATAAATGATAGAGTCATAACTAAGGTATACATCCTATAATCATGTCATCTAGAATTTTTGCCACGCCAACCGGTATTGCTGCGAGAAAATCTAAATTCTATAACTAAAATAAGTATACCCAAAATCAAGCCCTATGTTTTTGTCATACTAGCTAATATGGCTGTGATAAATTCTAAACTCCATAATTAAAGCAGACATTTACCTTATCAGGATATATCACAATTCAATCCACAAATTTTATCATGATGCAAGATCAAAGTCAACAACGAAAATCAGAAATCAATTTCAACAACGAATTAAGGAAGAGCAAATAGAAATAAGTGAAAACAGATTTCGAGATAAGATTTAGAGTGAGATCCTCAGGGGTCATCCCAAGGGTACTATCCTGGTGAAAATTGTAATCCACTGAATTTTCAAGCAAGATACTAAATATAGTTAACGATCCTATGATGTGATGAGTTTTCCTATGTTGTAATCCTAGAAATCCTCTAGGTGTTCTAATTGTTGTCCCTAGTGTTAACAAGTTGTCCTAAGATCCTAATTGCAGGCATGCTTGATACAATAACGTAACCAAACAACTTAAGTCTGGACCTGCATGGGCCACCACTAAAAACATGTCATGACCTGCTACCCAAATTTTTGGGCCGGGCCGAGCCATGTCCAGCCTACGCTTGGTTAAAGCGTAGTAAGCTGTTCTAAGTAGACAATAAAGGATCTAAGCTGCTAACAGTTCTAATATAACATTTAAAAGGTTCATCACAACACAACATCTATAAGCGAAAGTAAAATAAGTACAGACTTAATAATAAACTTTCAAAGTATCAAACTGGAGACAAAGTCCAGTGACTATAAGATATAGTCTAAACAGTTCAATAACTAAGCCAAAAATAATCTAAGCAAGACTACCAAGCGAGGTTCCCTGCGGGGACTTCCTCGGGAGCAAAAGCCTGGTCCTCTGTAGTGAGTCCATAGAAAAGATCATAGAGCAAATCTTCCTCCGAAAGTATGCCTACAACGTTATCCTGTCAGGACGGAAACAAGTACTGATTCTACAAACTAAACATACTGAGCATGGAATGAAAAGAGATGTAATAAATAAGAATCGTGTCATATCTCATGTCGTATCACAATCATGTCATATCATAAATCTATCATGTCAGGAATATATTTGTCATGACGACAAATGTATATGTAATGTTTAAAACTAGAGCAGGTACGTGATCGTCAATAGGTGTACAAAGTGCGGAGGGCACATGTAAATAAAATATACTTCCATACAAGTGATAAGGCGATAGATGTACATACGCACAAATATAGCTTTGAGAAAAAGCCTACGGCACGGTAACATATAAAATGAAATATTGCTCGAGTACGGTAGAGGGGGCATGATCACGTACTCAACTATCAGTTTCCCCATAACCCAGATTCTAACATGTGAGAGATACGAGAACAGTATAAAACATATGAAAGATACTAGGAGCAGTATAAGCATGGTAGGTACTGAGAGCAGTTTAAAATATGGTAGGTACTAAGAGCAGTTTAAAGCATGGTGGGTACTTAGAGCAGTATAAAACATGTGAATATATGACTTGTAGTTCAAGAAACGGTATTTTAACATGGTTCATACGCAATTCATTATCATATGCAGTAAAATAGAGTTTGTAGGGGTACTCGCCTCGAGCAAAGCAATGATAAGAATATGTAGCTATAGATGTCCAGTGTCCTATCAAAATGATATACAATCTCAGTCTCTAAGTTATGATTAAGTTTTATACTAGTGGTGTGACACGGCTCCTAATAGGACACTAGCTAGGTGAAGCTCTAGTAGTCCAAAGTGAGGTGTTACAACATCTAGACTAACAAGTAGGTCTCTACACTAAGGTAGGGTAAAGTCCCGATACTAAAATATCCTAAAGTCACACATAACTTCGTAAGTCGTAATTATTTAATTAATAAATCAGACTATACACTATATTCTAATAATTATTAAGATAGGTAAAAAGCTCAAATATACATAAAATAAAGTACCAAAATGATCCTTCTTAATTATAGAAATTTATACTATTTTTTATGGAATTTATAAACCCTTATAGATATTTATTAAAAATTAGTAAACATAAGTACCTTGAAAATAAGTTTTGTTTTCCTATTTTTATAAAATGTCAAAAGTAATAAATAAATTCTAGAAAAATTATACTAAATTAACTAAATTTACATAGTATTTAAATACAATTTTCTCCAGATTTTTACAGCACTTAAATTATATAAAAATTCAAATACAACAAGTTATAATTTCTGAAAAATAAATAATTAATTATTTAATATTTTATCCACATATACGAAATTGAACCGGAGTCCAGATACGGGGCCCAAAGCCATGAATCAAGTCCGATATGACTCGTACAGGCCTTGAATTTTTTAGACTCATTTAAGTCAACAGAACCCATGCTAGGCTTGGACTTAGAGTGATCGTTTGCACAAAGTACGTAAAATCGTAATTAAATACAAAATTTAAATACTTGTAATTTAAAGGAATTTAAATTGCAGAAATTAAAAATGTACATACTACAGTATAGGCACTGTATTTATAAATACATATTACAGTATAGGCACGGTATTTATAAATTTAAATGACATAATTAAATGACATAATTTAAACGACATAATTTAAATATATGTATAATTAATGTGAGGTGTTCATCAAAAACACAAAGAAAACCAATATTATATTAATATTATTTTATCATAATTTAATGAGAGAAATTACATATATACATATGTATTTTAAAACACACACACACATATATATATATATATATATATATATATAAATATATATATATATATATATGTGAAAATATATATATATATATATATAAATATATATATATATATATATATATATATATATATATATATGTGAAAATATATATATATATATATATAAATATATATATACATATATAAATATATATATACTAAATATATATAAATAAAAAATATATATATACATATACTAAATATGTATATAATATTTTGTAATTAACAAAATATAATTAATATACAATTTTACATAAATTAGCATTCACAGAAATACCTAAAAATAGTATAATACAGTAAAATATAGTATATAACAATTATATATATATATACAGTAAAATATAGTATATAACAATTATATATATATATATATATATATATATATATATATATAATATACAAAAATTACCAAAAACCCAACAAATCCCCAAAGGGGGATTCGAACCCAGCCCTCTCGGCCAAAGGGGCAGACTCACGCGCGCACGCGCTGACCAAGGGGGCTGACTTAGCCGCTATGACATAAGGGGCGGCTGGCTTATCTTAAAGTAAAAGCCAGTAATGGGTTGGGTTCAACAGCGGGTCGGGAAACCGACCCGCTACGGTCGTCTCCTTCGTGTCGTTCGGGGCTTGGACACTCGAGATCGTGTCCGAGCTCGTGTCGGCTCAATCCGACATCGAAACACGTGTCGAAACACATGAATGTGTTCGCCAATTGATTCTCTATGCGATGGTGTCACTCTCGTGTCACCACAACGCGATTTCGTGTCGTGTCTAAACTAGGGTTTGGAATTTCTCTGCGTGTGCGTATCGGGGTGTGTCGAGAACAGGGGCAACGGACTCGTCTCGCCGAGACGAACACAAACGTGCTAACCAAGTAAAGAAAAAGTGCACGAACCGAAGTCTGACCTACCTCGTCGGTCGGGCGGGCTACGGCGGCGGCGGTACGACAGCCATTGTCGGCCATTGGAGGGAAGAGTGTGTGTGTATGCTATTGGAGGGAAGAGTGTGTGTGTATGCTGTTGAGAGAGAGAGAGAGTTGTGTGTGAGTGTAAGTAGAGAGGGAGATAGAGTTATATATATGTATATTAGAGAGAGAGAAAGAGATATTTGAAAGTGAGAGAGAGAGAGAGAGAATGATATTATAGAGAGAGTGTGTAGGAGGAGAGAGAGAGGTCGGTTGAGAGAGGGAGGTGTTGTGCTGTGAAGGAGGGAGAGGAGGGTGTATTGTGGAGAGAGAGAGGGATACATTTATATATATAATATATATATTAGAAAGAAAGAGAAAGATATTAATAGGAAAAAAGAGATATTTTAAATAAAAAAAGAGGAATTGTGTGGGGTGTTCATAAGGGGATAACATAGAGCTTGGGTTTGGGTCCTGTTGAGCCGGGTTGGATCAAAATCGGGTTTGGTACAGTAAATGGATTAATTTAGTCATTTATGGACACGGGTAAATAAGTAGCATATGGGGGCTCAATTAAATGGGACACAAGTGTCATATGGGTAGTAGGCTTCATGTGGGCCATGTCCATATTTCGGGTTGACAAGTTTGGGCCGAAAGGGTGTCCCCAATTCGAGTCGAAGATTAAATGTTACACCATAAGATGAATTAAAATTCGGTCTCGTGTCAGAAAAGTTGTGCAAAGCAAATAAAGCACAAGATGGTGTGTCTGAGTGGGACACGAAGGTCATGAGTGTAGGGTGTCTCGAGTAGATCATTCATGAGAAGTTGGTTTGGAGAAAACGACTAGTCTTGTGCTCCTAAATTAAAAGCCATGATGACATGCATACGATGATCAAAGATAAAAGTGGGAATTTAATTAATAAATATTCAACGATCAATTAGTCTAAGTTGATCCGAAGTTGCGCGATACAAAAAGAGCACAAGGGAACGAGTTTAAATGGGACACCTTATACCAAAATAAAGATAATCTGGTCTACTACAAAACTCATGAAAAGAGTTTCCAGAGATTGGCATCCCTGACACTCCAGAAATCCAAGTCACAGAAAAGTATATTTAATAATCAAAAATAATTATAATAAAATATTTATCAAAAATAATTCATTTAGAAAATTTAAAATGAACCCTAAAATTCAGGGGGCTTACAGGTACTGTTTTTGCCCACTTGGAAAAGTAGTCGGTGATGGCAAGGATGAACCGGTGTACTTTGGAGGACGGTGGGCTGATCGGCCTAATAATATCCATTTTCTATGCTTCAAATGGCCAGACGGCCACAGTAGGATGTAGTAACTCTGAAGGTTGGTAGATGAAGTCAGCATGCAACTGACATACCCTGTACTTCTTTGCATAATCAACGACATCTGCCATCATAGTGGGCCAGTAGTATCCCATGCGACATAGTCGGTCCTGCAACTTAGGACCAGGCTGGTGAGCCCCGCAGGTACCATCATGTGCCTCTCGGAGTGCTTCTTGTGCTTCGATCTTGGATAGACACCGCAGGATGAGTCCGTCGTATGAACGACGATACAACATTTTGGTAGCCATATCATAGAAGAATCAGAGCGAGCGCCTTTTGACGAAAGTGGCTTCCTTCGGGTCTTTGGGCAGGACTCCATAGATTGTGTAGTCTATGAACAGGAATCTCCAGTCCCGAATGTCAACATTAGTGTATATTTGTACTGAGTAACTCAGACACATATGCAGGTTGCTCTTCGGGCAAACCAGCTTTTGACACATCACCGTGACGGTATATTGGGTTCTAACAGGAGCTGCCAGAGAAGCTGCGAGACCAGCGAGTGCGTCGGCCTCTATATTTGCAATCGAGGTACATGTTCTATAAGGAACCCTGTGAGGGTAGAAATGATATCGATTGCTGTTTGGTGGTAAGGAATCAGGTCTTCAGGCCGAACCTCATATTGTCCTCGAACCTGGTTGATAATCAGCTGCGAGTCACCATAGGCCTCAATGTAGTTGACCCCCAACTTTTTAGCGAGCTGGAGCCCGATGATGAGAGCGTTGTATTCAACAACATTATTGGTGCATGATTCCGTGAGGGAGTATGCACGGTGGATGACTAAGCCATCGGGAATGATGAGAACAACTCCGAACCCTGCGATGATCTCGCCTTTGGGCCATGTTCTTGAAGCACCATCAAAGAACATATGCCAAACAGGATTGTCTGAGAATGTATTGGACTCTAGGACTTCATTTTGGATATCTTCGTAGAGTTTCGACGTCTCTGGTATAGGACGTGCCGCCAAGAAGTCGGTCAACGCTTGGCCTTTGACTGCCTTTTGTGGGACAAAGACCATGTCATAAGGCGTCAAGAGGATTGCCCATGTAGCTAACCGCGAGTTTAGGGACCCTGGTTTGGTCATAAGTACTCTGAGAAAATTGACTTGGAAGATGACGTGGATTGTCTGTCCAGCCACATAATAGCATGTCTTTTGAATGGCTAAGATGAGAGCGAGACACTCCTTATCCATAGGATTATAACGATGTTTGGCACAAATCATGGTCCTGCTAAGATAGTATATTGCCTGTTCGTGTCCTTCGTTGCTTCTCTGGGCTAGCAAAGCACCGAGAGAATGGTCCATGGCTCGGACGTATAGCAGAAAGGGCTTCCCCACGACGGGTGCTACCAGTACTGGGGGGCTAGGGAGGTACTTCTTGATGTCGTCGAACGCGTGCTGGCACTCTTCGGTCCAGATATAAGAAACCTCTATCTTCATTAGTTTGGTGAAGGGTTGACATCGTCCAGAGAGATTTGCTATGAATCTTCTGATGTATGCCAAGCATTCTTGTAGGCCTCGACGTTCACGGAGATTCTTCGAGGGAGTCATGTCCATGATCGCCTTAGTGTTTTCAGGGTTAATATAAATATCCTTGGCCGTGAGGATAACGCCCAAGAACTTGCCACTGGAAACCCCTAGGAAAGGCTTGGTTGGGTTCATGTTTAGTCGATGTGTTCGCATCAAGTCAAATACGGTTCTCAAGTCATCCAAATGACTGGATTTCCTTCTGCTTTTAACGACAATGTCATCACCATAACATCTACCATTTTTCGGAGGTGTTTGTGGAATATGGTACTCATAGCCTGCTGGTATGTTGCTTCTGCATCCTTCAACTCGAAGGACATCACCGTATAACTATAGATCCCTTTTATAGTATGAAATGAAGTATGCTTTTCATCTTCAGGGAACATCTTTATCTGGTTGTAGCCTGAGAACCTGTCCTTGAAGGATATACGTTCGAAGCCACAAGTATTGTCCAACATTACGTCAGTAATCGAGAGGGGAAACTCATCTTTTGGACAGCCCGAGTTGAGATCCCTGAGTCTATCCAGGCCCAAATTTTCCCGTTCTTCTTAGTGATTGGGACAATGTTGGCCACCCAATCCGGATGTTTCTCTTCGCGAATGAAGCCACTCTCTATGAGTTTGTCGACTTCTTTCTCGATAGCATCCATGATATTGGGGCAGAAGCGACGCTGTTGCTGTTTGACAGGTTTAGCGTCGGGCAAGATGTTGAGTCGGTACATTACGACTTGGGAGTCTAAACCCAGCATATCCTTATAGATCCAAGCAAAGACGTCGATGTACTCTCGAATAAGCTGTATCAGGGACTCTCTTTCTTCTCCAGTCAATCTTTGCTGATAAAGATGGGTTTAAGGGAAGCCTCATCCCTAGCTCGACTTAGACGACCTCATCTTTAGTAGAAGGCTCTCGCTGTTCGAAGCGCTATTCCCATTGGGATCCCAGGTGTTGATCCCAAGGTTCATCCTTGAAGAATTTGAGTATTTGGTTTTCATCATCAACTGGAGGATCTGTAGAGACCATATTAACGGACAATATCTTCTTGAAGGCTTGGCCGATACTGGTGTTAGAGTCCCAGGTTGAGGAATCGGAGGAGTATGAATGCATCATGGCCTCCGGCTCTGAGCTCTTCGAAGTTTTTGTGGGTGTAACATAACCCAACCCTTGGCTGGTGCGCTGATAGTAATTTTGAGACTTTTTTTTTGTAGCACGAAGTCGTAAGGAAAGGCGTCGACCTTTGCCATAGTTCAGTCCTTTGTCGCTATTCAAGTCGTAACCCATCTTCTAAATAAGGTGTTTGGCTTGAGTAGTATAACGTTAGAGTTGTATCTTGCCGTTATCGGGTTCTAGTTCTGCCGGAGTCAGCCACTGTGGGTGCTCCAATCGACCGAAGATGATGGGTTCCTCTTTTTCCTTCCTTGCTGGAACCAGGAAGTAGGCATCTCGGAAAGAGATAACTCAGCTTGTAAGATTAGCGGTTGTCACTTGCGTTTGCAATATATACAGAGCGTTGTCTAAGAAATACTTAGTGTTCCAGTGTGCACAAGAGTAATTCAAAGACAACTTCCTATTAATAAAATACAAAATTTTATCCGGAGGGATTACATCATCTAAAGAATGTGCCTCAGTATTGGTGCATATGTAGTCTCATAACTCCTCATCTGTGAGAACTAGAGCTATCATAGGAGAAGGTGATAGGAGGCTTCCGCTTCAACTTGACTACCAAGGGGGCTGGAGTCGGAGGTTCCTGCGGCTTCAGAGTTGTTTTTGAGGCCCTTCGAGAGAGCCTTATTTAAATAGGCTCCTGGTTAGCAGCTGATGCCGTCGGGGGTGAACGAGCATGAGCCTTTCCTCAAAGTTTGATGACAAGAGGTGCTGATGTTTGGGGAGGCTTTCCCCTCAATCGTACCCTTAGTGGTTCTTCGACCATAGCTGCACTTTCTAATGCCGTATCTGCCTCATCGTCGGCATCATTTGCATTATCATCCCATGTGACTGACTTGTACAGATCAACATCCATACAGTATGCTTCGAGTCCTCGAAATAGGCCAATGTCAGCAAATTAGTCTTGATAGTCCCGTCATTGGCTACATACTTCATGCATTAATGGAGAGTGGAAGGCACGATCATGTATTTACGAATCTATGGTCATCCTAACAACATATTGTAGTTTATATCTGCATCAATGACATAACATGTCACATTCGTCTGGAGGTTGCCTATTTGGCATTTCAATTGGATCTTGCCCAAGGGCTCGCTCTTTCCAGCATTGAAACTGCTGATTATAATATTCGACGCAGTCAGCCGATGCATAGGAATCCCCAAGATTTAGAAAAGACTCCGAGGGATGATATTGAGTGAGGAGCCATGGTCGATGTAGATGTGATCGACCTTGATGGCACCAATATACCTTGTATAGTACAGGGGTCTATTGTGCCGATTGTTCTTCAGCAACATATTCTGCTGGGTGAAAGTGATGTTGAAAATCACTTCGACCATACTATGACAATGTGGGCACACAACAGGATCCTTCTTGGGTGGTTGCACCTAGGTGAGGAAGGAGTCAGCGTTCTGTAAAGCTTCGCTGAGGGCGTCTAGAGTCTCTTTGGAGAGACGGAGAAGCTCGAAGAGTGATAGTCGAGCTGGGGTATTGGCAAGCTGTGCCATTATGTCGAAGTTGTAGGGCCTGATCGGCCCTACTGCCGAGTCTTTTCTTAGAGGTTTGTCAAAACGAACCTCCTTCTGTCTTTGCTTTTATGCCACAGGGGCTTGTGATGGGCCTGCTTCCGATGTATCAAGTGCGATAGACGTAACAGGTGGAGGTATTTCTTCCTCTGGAGCCTGGTTATCTTCTCACTGGTGAGCCGAGCGAGTGGTAACCAGAGTGTCATCAGTCGATGTAGAAACCATGCAACACGATTTGACTTTCTTCTACTTGACAGAGTGTGCTGCAGGCATTATCATGTCTGGGGCAAGATCAGGGTGGATCCACATAACTTCGCTTTACGGTGTTGTAAATGGGATGAGGCCTTGAGCATTGTCACAGGCTGGTGGAAGATTGACTACTTCCATTGTTGCCCTCGGGATGGGGATGACACCGTCTTGAGCCTCTGTCCTGAGAAAACTTTCGAACTGGAGGTTGACCATGTTGGCAGTGACAGTCTTTTCCTCGTAGTCGAGCGAGATGACCTTGGCATCAATGAGGCGCTGGATCTGCCTCTTCAACATGTAGTAATCACGTGTAGAATGGTGAACATACTGGCGGTAGTGACAGTATTTCGGATTGTCTACCTTTCCTACTTCATCAGGGCACTTTGGAGGCGGGAGTTGAATCTTGCCACCCTTTATCAACATATCAAAGAGTTCTAATGTATCTTCATCGTTGAAGGAGTAGGTCTCTTTCGGCCTCGGTGCCTCAGCCGACTTCTGGTTCATTGACACTGAACCTTTAGAGATGTTGACGGTCATGGCTTGCTTCCCTTTACCGTCCTTGGGGACCGAGTTATTGCTAGATGAGCACTTCCCTTTGTCTTCAAGCGAGGGAAAACTCAATCCTAGCAATTGTGCGTCCTTGGCCTTTCTCCCGGTTACATCTGCCTCGGTGATGAAAGGTGTCCACTCTATGCATAGAGCACCGTGCCATAATTTAATTGCAAGGAGCATGTTCTTGTGGTATGAGTCATTCGGGCACACCAGGTGGTAGCCTCAAAGCCGCCTGGCGGAAGCACTCAATATAAGCATGTACAGGCTCTTCCTTTTTTTGAACAATGTCCATGAGAGTAGACATTGTCATGTCCATTTCTCCTTTATAGAATCGAGCAAGGAAGAGACGCTTCAAATCGTCGAATAATGAAATGCAATTGTCGGGGAGACTGCAAAACCATTCATAGGCTACCCCCTGCAATGCCCCTACGAATATGTTTGTAAGCAAAGCGTCGTCTTTTGTCAGATGTCCGATTACTGAGGCAAAGTACCTCAGGTATCGGCGAGGAGACGCCTTCGCGTCAAATGGCACAAGCGTCTGCGGCTTATACTTGGGAGGATATATCACATTATCCCATTCAGCAGGATATGATTGTCGGATTCCTATCTTTTGAAGTGATTCTCGCTTTTCTTTGGCGTCATAGAGAGCGTACAATTCTTTGAGAGCCTGTTGCATGTCATTCGACATAATAGGTCCTGTTGTCGACGGAGTAAATGACAACGACACTATTTGACTCAAGATAAGAGGCACATTAGACCCGCCGTTCATCTCCGGGTCTTGGTTTGCAGGGGTAGGAACATTGGATGTCAATTTCTCCTAGATCTTTAGGACCACCGAAGTCAAGGCCTGCATAGTCTCGTTTAACGTATTCTGGCTTGTCTCCAGGGCCTCTATATACTTTTGGTGACTGGATCCTTTACTGCTTTCTGTGTTGTCACCTTCGGCCATGGAAATGGACATCATATGCGGATAGATAGAAGGAATGGTGGATCTTTCACTCTCGAGTTCAGATGCCTGAGTCCCGTCACCTCAAAGGTAAACAAGTAGATTACAATCGTCCTCGGACTCGTTATAGTTTCTACCCCCAGCTTTTTGGATGCTTGCACCCACGGAGGAATTTGTGTCATATAATCCTTCATTGAGTTGGAACGAGGGATTGCCATGAATAGTAGAGGGTTGGCTACCCCCAGCTAATGTTAGGGCTGAAGCGACATCCCCTTGCGGCAGGGATCTAGATTTGGCATGCGTGTGTTGGAACACACCCATACTGGGAACCATCATCTTGCTACCCCAGGTCGGCCCTTAGATTTGTTGGCCGAAGCAGGAGGATTCTTGGAAAGCTTCTTGAGATATGGGGAACCCCGTGCCGTGTTGCATGAAGCAACGTGGAGTTCATCTTCTTCTTCGCTCGTTGATCCTTTGCCGAGTCTCTGATGTACATACGCCATCGGTCGTAGTCATTAGAAGACGGAATATATATATATATATATATATATATATATATATATATATATATATATATATATAAAATATATATATATATATATATATATATATATATATATATATATATATATATATATATATATATATATATATATATATATATATATATATATATTTATTGCCACTTCGGTGGCGATACGGCTGTGTGGCAACCGCAACAGTTGATGGTGATCTTGGTGCAGGTGTGTCTTGGGCCAGATACGTTATGCATCGTAGAACCCTCCCTGGCTTTGCGTTTATAGGAGATCGCCTTGCGTAGATATGAAATCTTCCCTTCTATCCTATTTTCGTACATACAAGGAAGCTGCATGTAGGAATGAGGATGTGAAGGTAGCTTCCCTCTTCTCAGTTCCTACGCATAAGATACGCTTAGGTCTCGATCAAAGAGTTGCTGGTGAGGTAGACTCACTCCATGCTTACAGCAATGTTGCTCGCACGATTCTATCTCCACAGTATGTACCCCTGTCTCGAACCATGCGCATGAGCGCTCAAGTGACAGTGGGGTTTTACTGGTCGAGGCATCAAAGCACTCGAACCAGTTTTATATAACTTTCTATCGACTGCACGCGTGACTGTCAACGCAGGCCTTTGGTCAGCTGATGGAGTAGCACGTTGATCGCGCATGGCACGTGCTGCCTTGGATTTCTTTCTACTACCCCTAGAAGGTGCATAGTATTCAAAGTCCAACTGAGTGGTCGGTATCGCACTTTGGTCGCGCAGGGCGTGTGCTGCCTTAGATTTCTTTACGCCATCCCTGGAATGTGTTTTCCATGACAAAAGGTTATACAAACTTTTGTATTTTAAGCGTAAAAAGAGTACAATCGATTCCTAAACAGGAGATCTAAGTACAAAATTTTTAGGAAAGTATGGTGGTAGAGATCGAGCACTGTAACGTCTCCTTTATTCCGTTGATGATCTGACGACGTGTTGAACTTGCTTTGGCTTTCTGGTGCTGGTGATTGAAACTCTAGGGTTACCAATCAAGAGGTTGCCGAAGTTAAAGATTTTGAAGCCTCTTTATCGAAAGAAAATACCTTCTATTTATAGGGGGAAGCACAAATATGATGAGCATAAGGATTGTGCAGATACGCTACATATGGAGATATAGGAGAATCTTTGAGGTGGTACGGTGAGGGATACTGCTGAGCTGACTCGTGGCAGGTACTAGAATTCTCTTCTATCGAGATCTTGGAGGGAGTTATCAACATAACTGAATAAATGACACATGACGTATGCTTATTTATTGATCGAATGGACCTGAACAGATTCTGTTCCTATCCCCAAATTGGATTTTGTCTTATCTTAGAGTTAAATAAACCAGTTGGATATGGATCTCATCCATAAGAACAAACTCTGTCCTTATCTGTGGTTTAAATAAACCGATAAGATATTGCTCTTATCAACAGAAGCAAACTCTGTTTTATCTTAAGAGCAGCGGTTTAAATAAACCGATAGGGTGGTATCCTAGAAGATATGAGCACCCATCTGGCCACATGGAGCCACGTCGCTTCGTAAGGCTGTGCCGCTATGCGAGCTGTGCTTCTGGCAAAGCTTTTGATGCCATTGTGCTTCTGGGCGATGAACGAGCTTGTGCTTTAGGCGACAGAGTCACTGCAATTTTAGGGCTATGAGTAGACTTGTGCTTCAGGCGACGGAGTCACTATGCTTTAGGGCGACGAGTGGACTTGTGCTTTAGGACGACGGAGTCACTGTGCTTTAGGATGATGAGTACACTTGTGCTTTAGGGCGACAGAGTCACCAAAGTATCAGGTGATGGGGGCCGTTGAATGGGCCGAGCTTTTGGTTACTACGAGGGCTCTGTGCTTCTGAGTTGAAGCGAAGGCACAGAGCTTCTGGGTTTGAAGGTTATGCACTTTTTAGACTGAAGTGAGGGCTCTATGTGAAAAAATGAGCTATTTGCTCTTCTGGGTCGAAGAGGGGGCGCAGGTACCTGGCTGCGCTTCTGAGTCGAAGGAGCTAGTTCCTGTTGAAGTCTTTGAAGAGTAATTAATAACTGTTCTTCCTGATGGCCGATTCGGTCGTCCTCCTCTTTAATTGTCGTCGTCTTTTGGAAAATTAACAAAGTCTGTGGCCAAGAACTAAGTAAAATAAACCTATTAAATGAGGTCCGTTGTGCTGAGTTCTAGGTTCATCCCATTAATTTGTTTTGTTGGACCACACTCACCCTATATAAAGGGTATTTTTTTTCTTCTGAAGAGTCATCTTCCTCTCCTAGCATTCCAAATGCTATGTTCGATCCTGACTTAGCTTCGAACAACCATTGGAATTGCACAAGTTGGTTGATGGTTGTGGATTCCTTCGTTCAAAGAGGTTGTACCTTTATAGAAGAACTGCTGCTGAGTTTCGAGATGCACTTGGGCGTTTGGCATAAGGAGTTCGAACCTGAACAACGACTTGGAGGTCTTCGAGATCCAAGCTTTTAGATTTGGATTGGTTGCCAATCCGAAGAGCCACAGATTATGCTATGCCATGTTCAATGGCGGTGGCACGGCCTGTGCTGTGGACTGAGTTCTCGCTCGAGCCAATAGCTGCTTCAGGAAGGGGCTCGCTCCAACAGCGCTGCACATCTGGGGGCTATGCATCTGTGAAGATTAACCCCCTTGTATGGCGCCTGTGAAGATTAACCCTCTTGTAGTTCTTTAGATGCCTTATTTATTTTTATGATGAATCTGTCATAGATCCTCGTAGGCAAAAGCTCTTTTCTTGTAATCATGATGAATCTATAATAGATCTTTGTAGGCATGGTTTAATAAAGAGCTTTTTATGAACTGTGGTTTCTGATCTTCTTCTGTGCTTTTCGGGTATCTGCGTTTTTATGAAGCTTTGTGTAGCAAGAATACTACCTGCGCTTTTGATATGTCTGCGCATGTTCATACTTCTACAAGACCCCCTTCAAAGTATTTCGAACTTGAATCAAGCTCGGAATACTTTGAACAAAAGCATGAGACATGTTCTTTTCGAGTGAATGCTCATTGTGCCTACTGACCGGCTGTCGTCACGCTTAGGCTTCAGCATTAAATGCCTTGAGCCATCGCTTTGATCCTAATTCCTTGTTTCTAGGGAACAGTCATCATGATCCCAACTTTTCGTTCCTACGTTGTTTGAAAAGTTCCCTTGATCACGAAGCATTTCGTCTTCTTTTGCTGATATGGCTGCACCCTATAAGTAGGGGTCATTGGGGAGAGAGAAAAACTTTCTTGCTTTCACCTACCTTCCCAAAGAAGCTTTTGGTCAGAGTCTTCTTCTTCTTTCAGACCCTAACTTTTCTTGCCATGGCTCCCATGTAATCAAGAATCCCAAAAGCTCCGGCGGCGAGCTCCAAGAAGACTAGTGGGGCAGCAGCTAGCCCCCGACTGACTACAGCGACTGTGAGGCAAACTAGAGTATCATCGACTAGATAAGCCGGAGAGGCTACTAAATAGGCCAAAGGAAAGCAGTTGGCCTCTGAAGTCGTCGTGGTTGAGCAAGCTTCTATTATGGGGGATGTGCGGCCACCCGTTGCTGGTAGATGTCTGATTGTTATTGACTTCTTGGTTTGGTGATGCATATGAGCGTCGACTCTTAGGAGCGTCGTCTTAAAATTATGCTGATGCTTTTCCTTGCTGATGCACATGGACACCGCCCTTCGGGGTGGTGTTCCGAAGATGTGCTAAAGTTCTGTCGACTGACGCGCATATTTGTTACTTTTCACAAAGTATCGACTAGACGCTGAAGCTTTGTTCAGTCAATTTTGACACACAACATCATCTATGAAGTACCTGCACGGATATATGTCAGCCGATTGTGGTGCACTTTGATAGTGCCTGCGCGTATGCTCCCTGTAAGGGCCACCTAGATACTTTCCTTTTATGGCACAATACTTTTGTTTTATTTTTCTGACACATTTTTGTTTATGTGTAGTTTCTGTGTCCTTGTCTCTCTTCGAGGACATTCTCTTCGCATTAACGGGCTATGCCGTGGGCAAAGACATCGATAAGGTGCTCACCCACTCTATTGAACAGTTGATTGCATATGGTCAACCGAGAGGCCGACTAGCAATGATTTGGGATCAACAGTCCGCATAATTTCGTCGTATGATGGATCGAGGCAAGCTATCTCTTCCGTATGATGCTGTCAAGATGCTGAAACCTCTGTTTCTTTTTGGTGATCAGTTGGTCCTAGAAAATACCAAGCTCTTGGAGATAACCGAAAATTGGTATTTCGGGAACTATGGTATTCCTATGTACGTTCCTTCCGTCAACTGCCATCTTCCGCTCTCGACTTTCTTTTGTTTGGCTGAGAAGCATTTCATGAAATAGGAACTGAGCCCGAAGCGAGGGGTTTGATGACCGGTCACATAAAAGTGGACGGGTGCTCCAATCAGAGGGACTCCTTCAAGTGTGTGCCCGACGATCCATCAGCTACGCTGCGGGTGTTACTCCCTGGTCGCCTGCTTGTTGATTTTACCAATGAAGTGCATCCGTTCCGAGCCCCTCTTTTTGCTAATAGGCTATTGGCCACAGGCCATACCTATTCGAAAGCTGCCTTCCATGTCGCAGGTTGGATTTATCCTAAGTCTGAGTGGAGTGAGATACTCAACGGGTGGTGGATAGGTTCAAGAAGGATTTGATAGGTACGAGCCTTCGTCGTGCCATCAGGGCCACCGAGAATGGGATAGAGATCAACCGGCCTCTGTTCATAGCTTTGTTGGAGTTATTCAACCACCATACCGGGACGTTCTTTACCTTTTGTGGAGAGATGGGTTTGGCCCTTCATGAGATGCGTGCCATCTCAAAGCTGCCATGGGGGGACATGCCATACGAGGAATATACCCCTTACAAGGAGAAATTCTTGGTGTTGGATAACCAGCATCCCGAGATGATGGCTTTGTATAAAGTGTTGTTTTGCCACCACCAAGTATACACGCGCATGGGTAGGGTGCAGGCTTCACCATACGTGAAGGCCTGGGTGGATTATATTTTCATAAAGCATCCATCGATGCCAGAGAAGGTTCATTTTACTGTGCGTCAGGCATATACTACTGATAAAGTAGATTATATGATGGCCAGAGCGGGGGTATCTGCTCCCTCAGTGGATGTCGAGGGTATTTTTTTGATTTTTATATCTTAAATAATTTATTTAGAATTATTTATTTATTGAATTATAAATAAAGTCTTAGTCATGCTTAAAGTTTGTCATGCACACTAACTAGACACTATGGCACTACTACTGCAGTCAAGTGCCTTGACTAGCACATTAGCCGTAGGTGTCAATAGATTTATTTCATTTGAATATTTAGTTATTTAATTTTGCTAAATCATATCTAGTTATCTTTTCCATATTTAATATTTATTTATTTATTTATTTAACTATCTAATTAGTGCAGTTTTGAAAAGATCGAAAATATTAATATTTGTTAATAAAATAATACAAGTAGTAGTATGTGCCCTCCCCAATTAATATGACTCTACTAATTTGTTGTTTATATTAATTATTATTATTATAGCTATTATTATTGTTATCACTATTATCTTATTATCATTATTATTATTATAATTATTCTTACATCTTTTATTAAACTTATTAGTAGATGATTTAGATATGTAAATTTCCTTACATCTAGAAAAAGTGCCACCAAGCATTTCTATTATTTTATTTTGATTTTTAAATTATTTTTACAAAATTTACTTTGTAAATACTAAGTTTTTTTTATATAGTTTTCTAACAAAAATAATGAAAACAAACAAATCTGCTGTACTACTGTTCCCGAAGGAACAATAGTCAGCAAAACCAGACCCCTGTTGATTTCGTCTCCGCGAATGAATTAGAACGCGAATGAAGATTTCCTTGAATTAATTCTAATCCAAATCTTTACTAAATCCCCTTATTTAAAATCATGTGAATTCCCTATCTCCTTCTCTTCTGGATTAGATCAAATCTAATTAAAAATTTAGTTGAATTCGATCAAAAGTCGGATTGAAAATATCTGTATAAAACAAACAAAATTCTAGTTAACAAACTCCTTAAATCCTTCTCGATTGCACCCCAAAGCTGTGAGCGACCACCCTCGCACATCCCTAAGATCTCTGTGCCACCCCTATAACACTTGTATGTCGGCACCGCCTACCGTACCGCCGGAGAGACCCCTAACCGACAGCAAAACAGAGCACATCTCTGTTACAGACGAACACAAGGTACCATTTTCTTAGCGTTAAATCTCATTCGATTCTACAGAAAATTTTGATCTAGTTAATCCTTTGCAAACCCTATATGACCCTTTCAAGACCCCAATAAATGGATCGGGATATAGTCTAACGATCGGTTGGAAAAATTGACGCGAAGTTAAGGAAAAACCACGTCTAGGCAGACAGAAAAACCAGTCCAACCACCCAAGTTGACAGTCATATTTTGATCTATCCTGTAGGAATTTCTCAAAACCTTCTGAACAATATTTTAGAACACATGTAGCACTTCAAACGCTTTTTTCTAGCTTAAATTGTTATACACTATTGATAAAGTTATTCGATTCCAAAGTGTATGAAAAATAGTTTTTGAAAACTATAAAATTGTAAAAAAAATTCCGATATGCCTTGCGTCTCGACAAACCGGGCAACGTGGTCGCAAACCGAAATCATCGAAAGGTACGTATCAATTTTGCGGACGTGTGAGATTTGACAGAACTCGATTTCGTTGTGTGTGCGCGACGAAATCAAAGAGTATCCGTCAAGATACCCCGTATCGGCCCCTTTATAAACTAGGCCATAACTTTGTGCATGTTCGTCGTATCGAGACGAAACTTGTGCCAGCAGGACCGTATCAATTTTTTGGTCCTGTTTGACAAGTTTGGTCCAATTTTGAGAAGGTCGATCGGAACGTCCATTTTGGCGGGCCCGCAACCTGATCCAGCGGACAAAATTATGCATGGCCCACCGAAATCTAACTTTGGACATATGGTTGGGTTCGTCTCGTCAAACCGGACTAGTAGATATGTAGTTTGATGACTTTAAAGACCATAGGTACTGGCACGCTTTTTGGTGCAAAACGAGTCCAACAACGGACATCGTTTTGACCCGAAATCACGATTTTGCTTGTGTTCAGAATTGGACTTTCGGACAGACGTTTTAAGACATTTCTTTGATACCAAAACTTTTCGTAATGTTTATTTCAACATCCGAGGTCGTCCATAAAAGGCTTTCGTTGCCTCACTATTCTGACATTTGAGTCATCGGACGTCGTCATTCTGCACACTACCTCTAGGCAAGATACATTGCCATTTCCTGTCTATTTACTTTAGCTCATAATTCATGCATTTACTTATTTAAAATTTTTCTATATAAAACTGTTCTTTTAATTAATGTTTAAATGCAAGTACTGTTCAACTGTCTTTATTACTTCCTTATTATTTTTTGCATGTTTGACCTAGAGTTAAGGGACCATCCTTTTGTTGTGTTGCATACATAGGCCTTGACACATTTGTACCACGGAATCACGAATCGTATATAGAACTCGGACATGCGTGACTAGCTGGCCACCAGTACGTATAAGCCATGTGATAGGATTAACCGCTAATAGTATTGCATGATTAGTTTGACTTGGCAGTTAATAGACGGTATACGTGTTATGGATACAATATAGTAGGCATTGGGCGGGAAGGACAACTCCTTAGCGTATGGGCTACTATACACTTTACCTTTGTAACCCGTGAGCTCCGCCGGAGACACATGTGAGATTATCTACTGTTACTGACGACCACTGACGTTCTGCAAAACGTTATATTCTTAGGCCCCTGGTGCCCAGAGAGGGAACCATGCCAATCCTATTTTATCCAGAGAGCCCATGCGTTGGAGGGTTGTTCTTAAAACTTCATTCACTTAGATTGGTTAGGCTACCTTATCCGTTAGGTATGAGTACTTTTGGTTTGGGTACTTATATCTGACCGTGGCTTGGAACAGTAACCTGTCGTGGACTAGTTTGCCACATCTTGTCCTTGTTTGGTTGTAGGTGTGGCTCACTACTTCGATGAGAAGGTACTGAACCTTGTTGTGGTCCGAATACTATATATTGGATTCATGACTTGGAAAGATACTTCATCGTGGGTTAGGGTGCCATCTCCTGTCCTTATTTTATTGGGGGGATGGTACGCTAATTCAATGGTGGAGTATTGGACCATAATATGATCCGATTTAACTTATTATTATTAACTAGTTTATATTCAGTTTACGTGGCATGTTCTTTTTGTATCTTGTTACGTCCCTCTGAGGACCTAGTGATTTCTCTAGGTATAGATATGCAGGACTTTCTGCAGGAGTATGGCTCCGGTCTAGACTCATCCTTCACGATCGAGTAAGTCGTGCCTTCTGATCACAGCTGCACTTATTGGGTCGAGGAGCCTATCTAGTTATCTTTTCTACTGTCTGTTTGTCCCAGAGGTTGGACTCAAAATTTCTTTTTAGTTCAGTTTAGGCTAGTGCAAGCAGTGTATTTGTCTTCGCCCGGCCATCAACTATATTTTGGCATTTGCTTTGATTCATGAGGAACTATTTCTTTATATTCTATAGTGGATGAGATGTAGCCTTTACCTGTGACTGTTTGTTATTATTTATTCACAATACAGCTTATGTGTGTATTTGAGATTCCATATATTGGAGTATATCTCGTATACAGGCAGCTGGCATGCTACGTTCCTAGTCCTATGTATTTTGGGACTGAGATGTTACATCTTTTTGTGGTGGCCCATCCAGGTCAAAATAAATTGTTTGGTTACTTTACCGTACCAAGCAAGCCTGTATATAGGATTGGAAATTTAGGATCTCATCCACATACATAACATTCTTCCTTGCTTTTATTTCGAACTCACAACTGACTATCTTGACTTGCTTCTTGCTTGAATTATTCTTCCGTAAAACCCTTATCCCTCTTTCGTGCGTACTAGGTAGACATGTTCCACCGTTCCATCACACTACTAGTTCAACTCTTATAAGTTGGGTAGAAGGTCTCACAACCTAACTTCCTTTGACTTTAACCAAAGCCTTAGACAAGAAGACAGTAGGACGACTGTATAGGCACGAACACCGGATATGACTTAGATTCTTAAGGAACTTTAGCTATTTATATTTCTTTCATCATTATCTCGCGTATTTGTATTTTGGACTACCTTGACTAATGTTGCTATTATAGCCTAGTTTTGCGAGCTTACTCTTTTATCGAGCTTGTTCAGGACATATGTTTAATTGTGGGCGCTTACTGATACATTGTCTTATCATAACAGGTGTATTATGGTCTGATCAACCATAGAACACTTGATTCGCCTTTCGTATGATTATTCTACGTGGATTGAGATATGGTTAGCTTAGCATATTAGACAAATATACTTGCCCTCTAGGTTCTCATCCATAAATTGTTTAACATTTCCTTGATTTCCTTATTGAACTTTCTTGCAATTGCTTGACTTGCAATTTACTTGAATCCATTCTAACGTTGCTCTTATCTTCGTGCCAGCTATATGAATCTATGAAGCGCACACACCTCTACCCTGTCCATCATATCTGGTGATGCAACTACTAAGGAGGAACATGTTCCTCTAATGACCCCGGTGACCCCGTATCAGCTAGAACAATAGCAGAATACCATGACCCCATTGACGGTATAGCAGGAGACCCAAGTACTCCCAGTCAGCCAGGTTGGGCAGACTATTATAGTACCATCAGGAGGAATTGTACCACCACAATTTCCTTAGCAGTTTCTACCCCATCCCGGACCTTAGATGCCTCAACTTCCGACTGATGCAGACCCAACCAACCAGTTTATGTATGCTATGCTACAGTATCAGTGGCAATAAATTAAACTGTTGAGGTAGAGCATGATGGCCTACCTAGCTAGATCTCCACTACTAGTCCTGGTACCAGCTCCAGTACCAGCTCCACAACCTTATCTAGGCTCCATTAAGGACTTTATCAACATGGGGCCTAAGAATTTTAAGGGTACCGAGAGTCCGCTAAAAGTTTTGGCATGGCTTATCAGAACGAAGAAATTTCTGAAGGCATTCTAGTTGCCAACAAATGATTGGGTGACAGCAGTGGACTTACTCTTAGAAGACAATGCTCATTACTGGTAGAAGGATGAAGAAAGATGACTGAGCATTAGGATCACATGGAAGGAGTTCTACGTCCTCTTTTATGAGAGATTTCCTTCCATCCACGTTCGAGACGCTCTCTACGACCACTTCCTTTATCTGAAGCAAGGGAACATGTCGGTAGATGAGCACGACGCAGAGTTCAGCCGCCTGAGTAGATTTGGTATGGCATTTATTTCGACAGAGCTGGAGAAGGCGAAAAGATTCTATCTGGGGCTCGCACCAGAGCTCAAGAATTTTTCTACTATGTATTCTTGAGTCTCTCATGCAGCTGTCTTGGAGGAAGCACGTACCCAGGAGCTTCTTCGTAAGGAACATCAGGCACAGAGATGCCCCACACCGACAGTTGCACCAGCTAGGGTGACTCAGGATAGACCTACCAGGATGCCTACAGGACAGTACCAGCAGAGGCCCATACCCTATCAGAAGCCCACCTGCAGCTACTGCAGGAAGAAGGGCCACATTCGAGATGGTTGTCGGATTCGTCTCGGCTTATGTTTGAGGTGCGAATCGGAACAACATAAGATTATAGATTGTCCCGAGCAGCCGAGGCAGGGGCAAGCATTTACCATGGCTGTGATAGGCCCCCATCCCGAGATTAGGGATCTATCAGGTATTACTCTAGGTATACCATTTTATTATTTAAGTCATGGCTTAGCATTAGAACAATACATCCACTAGCTTAGTCAACATGCATGGGCACTACCTTTGACACCATTGGAAATCTCATGACCATAGTCTATCAAGCTCATTAATAGAAATTCGTGACTTAGTCATTAGAAATTCTTGCATGACGTGCCTTAGAATCTATGACACCCGTCGATAACCCTCGTATGCTATAGAAGAGAGAGAATCATTCAATCTCTATGCATACTATTTCGAACTTGACACATATCCTACGATTGGGTAAATAAATCAAGTGGTTTATAACGTCTATTTCTACCGGTATCATTTTGATACCTCTACCGTGACTTTGATATTTGGAGCACAAGACTAGCCAATTCCTTCCAACAAATCTCACCTTCATAAACTGGACGATCCACTCTACTCACATGACACACATGTTCCACACAAACACAGCATCCTGTGCTCCATTTTAATTACGCCAATGTACGACACATTTCTTTAGAACAAAACATAGATGTCCATTTTTTCTGCTCCGTTTGATTTTAACTATGCAATTTTCACCCATCCCCTCAAACGAACTGAATACTCATGATCCATGCTATCCATGCTAGACTAAGAATACCCTATATTGTAGATTATGGTGTCAGTTTTGGAATTCTTCTATAACTACCACCTCCATCTTTTCGAGAACCGATTTATGATTTAATGTACTTACTCTCTCTTCGTATTCAGCCGCATTATATTTTATTATTTGTTATATTAAGTTTTATTTTAATTTTGAGGACGAAATTTTTATAAGTTGGGTAGGATGTAAACCTCCAAAAATTTTGAGGATTTTTTTGATTTTTACCTCTTAAATAATTTATTTTGAATTATTTATTTATTGAATAATAAATAAAGTCTTAGTCATGCTTAAAGTTTGTTGTGCACACTAACTAGACACTATGGCACTACTACTGCAGTCACGTGCCTTGACTAGCACATTAGCCGTAGGTGTCAATAGATTTATTTTATTTAATATTTAGTTATTTAATTTAGCTAAATCATATCTAGTTATCTTTTCCATATTTAATATTTATTTAACTATCTATTTGGTGCAGTTTTGAAAAGATTGAAAATATTAATATTTGTTCATAAAATAATACTAGTAGTAGTATGTGCCCTCCCCAATTAGTATGACTCTACTAATTTGTTGTTTATATTAATTATTATTATTATAGCTATCATTATTGTTATCACTATTATCTTATTATCATTGTAAATCTTTTATTAAACGTATAAGTAGATGATTTAGATATGTAAATTTCCCTACAACTAGAAAAAATGCCACCAACATTTCTATTATTTTATTTTGATTTTTAAATTATTTTTACAAATTTTATTTTGTAAATACTAAGTTTTTTTTATATAGGTTTATAAAAAAATAATGAAAACAAACAAATCTGCTGCACTACTATTCTCGAAGGAACAATAGTCAGTAAAACCCAACCCCTGTTGATTTCCTCTCCGCGAACGAATTGGAACGCGAATGAAGATTTCCTTGAATCAATTCTTACCCAAATCTTCACCAAATCCCCTTTTTTAAAATCCTGTGAATTCCCTATCTCCTTCTCTTCTGGATTAGATCAAATCTAATTAAAAATTTAGTTGAATTCGATCAAAAGTCGGATTGAAACTATCTGTATAAAACAAACGAAATTCTAGTTAACAAACTCCTTAAATCCTTCTCGATTGCACCCCAGAGCTGTGAGCGACCACCCTCGTGCATCCCTAAGATCTCTGTGCAACCCCTCGAACATCTGTACGTCGGTGCCACCCTCCACACCGCCGGGGAGACCCCTAACCGACAGCGAACAGAGAACATCTCTGTTACAAACGAACACAAGGTACCATTTTCTTAGCGTTAAATTTCATTCTATTCTACAAAAAATTTCGATCTAGTTAATCCTATGCAAACCCTATATGACCCTTTCGATATCCCAACAAATGGATTGGGATATAGTCCAACGATCTGTTGGAAAAATTGACGCAAAGTTGTGGAAAAACCATGTCTAGACAGACAGAAAAACCAGTCCAACCACCCATGTGGACAGTCATATTTTGATATATCCTGTAGGAATTTCTCAAAACCTTCTAAACAATATTGTAGAACACATGTAGCACTTTAAACGCTTTCTTCTAGTTTAAATTGTTATACACTATAGATAAAGTTATTCGATCCCAAAGTTCATGAAAAATATTTTTGAAAACTATAAATTTGTAGAAAATTTCTCGATACGCCGTGCGCCCCGACAAACCGGGTGACGTAGTCGCAAACCAAAAGCATCAAAATGTGTGTATCGACTTTGCGGACGTGTGGGATTTGATAGAACTCAATTTCGTTGTGTGCGCACGACGAAATTGAAGCGTATCCGTCAAGATACCCCGTATCAGCCCCTTTACAAACTAGGTCATAACTTTGTGCATGTTCGTCATATCGGGACGAAACTTGTGCCAATAGGATAGTATCGCTTTTCTGGTCCTGTATGACAAATTTGGTCCGATTCTGAGAAGGTCGACTGGAACGTCCATTTTGGCAGGCCTGTGACCCGATCCAGCGGGCAAAATTGTGCACGGTCCACCGAAATCCAACTTTGGACATACGATTGGCTTCGTCTCATCAAATCGGACCCATAGATATATAGTTTGATGACTTTAGAGACCGTAGGTACTGGCACGCTTTTCGGTACAAAACGAGTCCAATGTCGGACATCGTTTTGACCCAAAATTATGATTTTGCTCCTGTGTCAAGAATTGGACTTTTGGGCAGGCATTTCAAGACATTTTTTTATACCAAAACTGTTCATAATGTTTATTTCAGCATCCGAGATCGTCCATAAAAGTTATCTTTCGTTGCCTCACTATTCTGACGATTTGGGTCATCGGACGTCGTCATTCTGTACACTATTTCCAGGCAAGATACCTTGCCATTTGCTGTTTATTTACTTTAGCTCATAATTCATGCATTTACTTATTTAAATTTTTGCTAGATAAAACTATTCTTTTAATTAATGTTTAAATGCAAGTACTGTTCAACTGTCTTTATTACTTTATTATTATTTTTTGCATGTTTGACCTAGAGTTAAGAGACCATCCTTTTGTTGTGTTGCATACATAGGCCTTGACACATTTGTACCACGGAGTCACGAGTCGCATATTGAACTCGGACATGCGTGACTGGCTGGCCACCGGTACATATAAGCCGTGCGATAAGATTAAGCGCTAATAGTATTGTATGATTAGTTTGACTTATCGATTAATAGAGGGTATATATGTTGTGGATACAACATAGTAGGCATTGGATGGGGAGGACATGTGGATACAACATAGTAGGCATTGGACAGGGAGGACAATTCCTTAGCGTATGCGATAATATACACTTTACCTTTGTAACCCGTGAGCTCCGCCGGAGACGCGGGTGAGACTAACCACTATTACTGACAGCCGCTGACGTTCTGCAGAACGTTATGCTCTTAGGCCCCTGGTGCCCAGAGAGGGAACCATTCCAATCCTATTTTAGCCAGAGAGCACATGCGTTGGAGGGTTGTTCTTAAAACTGCATTCACTTAGATTGATTAGCCTACCTTGTCTGTTAGGTATGAGTACTTTTGGTTTGGGTACTTATACCTGATCGTGGCTTGGAACAATAACTTGTTGTGGACTAGTTTTCCATATCTTGTCCTGGTTTGGTTGTAGGTGTAGCTCACTACTTCGATGAGAAGTTACTGAACCTTGTTGTGGTCCGGATACTATATATTGGATTCATGACTTGGAAAGATACTTCATCGTGGGTTAGGGTGCCATTTCCTATCCTTGTTTGGTTGGGGGGATGGTACACTAATTCAATAGTGGAGTATTGGACCATGATATGATCCGATTTGACTTATTATTATTGAGCAGCTTATATTCAGTTTATGTGGCATGTTCTTTTTGTATCTTGTTACGTACCTCTGTGGACCTGGTGATTTCTCCAGGTATAGATGTGCAGGACTTTCTGCAGGAGTATGGCTCCGGTCTAGACTTATCCTTCATGATCGAGCGAGTCGTGCCATCTGATGACAGCTGCCTCTATTGGGTCGAGGAACCTATCTAGTTATCTTTTCTACTAACTGTTTGTCTCAGAGGTTGGACTCCAAATTTCTTTTTAGTTCAGTTTATGCTAGTACTAGCAGTGGATTTGTCTTCGCCCGACCATTAACTATATTTTGACATTTGCTTTGATTCATGAGGAACTATTTCTTTATATTCTATGGTGGATGAGATCTAGCTTTTACCTGTGACTGTTTGTTATTATTTATTCATAATACAGCTTATGTGTGTATTCGAGATTCCATATATTGGAGTATATTTCGTATACAGGAAGCTGGCATGCTACGTTCCTAGTCCTGCGTATTTTGGGACTGGGGCATTACAGGCCCACCTCCAGAGTTCATAATTCCTTCTGTCAGAATCGGATTGCTCTGAGTCAGAAAGCGACTTTAGCTGCCTTTCTAATGATATGGCTGCGGAGGGCCATGGTTCCCGGAGGTTCTGGGCCTGCAGGATGGCTCAGTCAGGACTTGATTCTGCCAGCTATGAGGCTAGCCTTCCGACATTCCTTGGCTCTGCTACCGGCCATGGTATGCGACATCCTGTGTGGTTTGCGGGAGTTTTCCAAGAGGATAATAGAGTACCGTGGGAGGAATAAAGAATTCCTGTGGGTTGGACTCCCTTACCACTATTTGATGGGTTGGTTCGCTTTGCACCACCCTAGTCTGATAGTCCCCAGTACTCTCATTGGTTACGAGGTAGGGGATGCAACACTACGTAACTATCAATATGCAAAATGGCTTCATCAGGGTATCCCCGTTTGTAGATGGATGTTGGGCCATTTGGACATCTATGTTCTCCATAGGGTTTTGCCTACATACAATGGTTTCCTTGCAGATGATGAGTTAGTGGATAGTGATCTAAGTTTTGGGGCCTTCCACTAGTTGCAGTCCATCCATCCTTCCCACTTGGTGTATCAGAACCAAAATCGGGTGTACTTGGAGCCCTATTTGCCTGGCCGTTTGTGCATCAATTTGGCTATAGCCAGGCTATAATGGGCAATCCAAGCTCCTGTCTTGGTTATGAAGGAAGTCTTCTGGATGGCGCCATGGCATGGTGTTATTATAATGCCGGTGGTACTTGAGCAGAATTTACGATCCCTTCAATACATGAGGAGACTTTTATCTTGTATTCTGCTGCGAAGTTTTACTGTGTCGCGAACAACTTCTCACCAGAGTACTAGCGATAGCGAAGTTTGCTTGAGGGGACGAAGTTTGAGATCCCTTCATTGGCTTCTAAACGTCTCAATGGGCTTGCACCATCTGAGAGTAGATCAACAGAAGGCTCAAGTTCATCGCGAGAGGGGAGAGAGGAGGAAGTACTTCTGAGTAACCCGCAGAAACATCAGATTTCTTCCAAGGTGAGCCCTCCTCCTGGTAAAAGGATAAGAACAGCTGTTGTACGTTTGCAGGGTGAACGCTTCCAATAGTCTCTATTGGAACGGAGTGCCCCACCTGTTAGATCTTCTTCGTGGGTAAGTCTTAGGATTTTCTTTTTGAGGTTTTATTCCATACTTTTTGTGCATTACAGCTTTGTTTGTGTAGGCGCGGCCCACATGGTCGGAGAGACTCAGGGAACTTCCCGAGGAGTCTGCCCCAAAGGTGTCTCAAGTCGAGAGGGAGACTGTAGCTGATGTAACTGCTGACCCGAAAGATGTCCCTCCTCCTTCTCCTTTTGAGTATGAGACTCGAGGCTCTTTAGAGCCATTGGCTTCGCTCCGGCAAGAAGCTTTCACGGGGCCGATTATGGATGGACCAATGGAGGTACCCGAGGCCGACGCGGTGGCAGCCGGGGGAAGGATTTTGGAGTCCGTACCTGTGATAGGCCAAGAGGACGTAGATGCTGAAGGGATTACCCAAGATCCTCCCATCGTACCTCCTCTTTATGTTGAGAGAAGTGTTGAGGACAGTCCCGCTGTGCCGGGGGAGGAGGAGGATCATCCAGCCGAGGAGCCGCCTTTGGCAAATCTAGAAGATTCGTCTCGATGATTAGTCAAAGGCCCCTTGGAAGGGTCGAAAGCGAACACTGTCAAAGAATTGGCCTGTCATGACATTGAAGGGCCGACAAAAATAATTGTTGAACATTGGATTGATGAGATGATTCAAATGGCTGCCGAGGAGCGATAAAAGAGTTGGCTGATCTGGTCCTCGAGGAGATGGCTAATGATGCCAACATGGTACACGTTAATGTGGCCATAAACGAACTAGTAATTGAGGTCCCAGGTAAGGCAGCCACGTGGATGATAGTTGATGACAGTGCTGCTGATGAGTCTGCTGACATCATCATCAGGAACCCGACTATATAGGCCTTAGAAGAGCTGGTCGAGCAAACTGCCAACGAGCCGGCTGCTAGAACAGGAGTTCAGGAGACTACTGAGGAATCGGCCACCGTGATCGTCGAGAAGTCGACTTCTGAGATGGCTCAAAATCCAGCCCGTACGGTTCGAATTGTAGATGCGTTTGAAGAACCAGCAAAGGAGCCTGCTGAGGAGCTAGCTGTGTGTCAGATAGTGTCGGCTCTTACTGTCTCTGTGCTGCCTATGACCTCTGTAATGGTCATGGTACCCTCTGTTTCAGTTGCGATACCTAGGCGTGTGTTGGCTGCTGCTGCAGCCCCTGGGCCTTCTGTCGCGGCATCTTCGGTAACCCCAATGAGTTTGGCTGATAACTCATACTATACCAATCTCATGCTGAGCACAATTCGTCATACATTAACGCGTGGCATAGAAGGTATTTTACGAAGCAACCAATCTCTTAGACGGGTCCAGAATATAGTGGTGGCCTAGTTGGTGTCCTTACGCTACTATTCAGAGTGTGAGGCTAAGACCGATGCTATAGAAGATCTGTTGGCTGAATTGAAAGCCATTGCCTTGGCGCTCCAGAATCTGGAGCGTGGTCTTCTGACTATAGCCGTTGTAGAGTTAGAGAAGATGGTCTCTAAGGCATCTCAGTACGAGCAGCAACGCCGGGCACTAACTGATCATCTTACCGAGGTTGAGTCGGAGATTGAAGCAGAGATCGATGCCGAAGAGGCTCGGGTTTATTACCGTACAGCTGTGGAGGATCATCGCAAGGCCCTTCGAGAGCAGATCCATAAGTTAGAAGAGACCTTGGCCCTTGTTGAGAGTGAGCTGGTCAACTCTGGGGACCAGCAGGAGATCCTTCACCAACGTTTTGAGACCTTGGCTCGGGAGAAGGAAAGCGTTGGCATTCGTTAGGCCGAGCTGGCCCTGTGCCAAATCCTCTCTCCTGTTGAAGATGGAGCCGCTTGCCGTCAGGAGGCCAAGCGTCGAGCCAAAGCATTGGTTGGCCCCCAGGTTGCTCTTTTGAAGAGTCGGCTGGAAGAATTTCAGTGTCGGTCTTCTCAGCTTTGACCTTCTTTCTGTTTTCTTGTCTCTCGGTTTGTGAGAGACAAATTTTTTGTAACGAAAGAAAGAAAACCTTTTCACTTTATAAATGAAAACATTGGCTTTGTTTCTCTACTTGTCTTTTTACTTGTGAACTTTTTCTCTCACAAGAATGAGGATTCCCTCAGGCATTGCATGTCTTGAGGGGATGGAGATAACTCCGTTGGGAATAGGGTGTTTACTCAGAGATTATATAGACATGGTAAACACATAATCCTTTGGTGGTAGAATTTTCCTTACTCAGAGGTAATATGGACGTGGCAAGGATAGACTCTACGGGTGTATAGAACGACTCAGAGGTAATATGAACGTGAAAGGTTCTATAGATGAATATGACAATTATGGTGCATTGTCATAGAATAGACGTCTACTCAAAGGTAATATGGATATGGTAGGCACATCTTCGCTAGGGTATAGAATGACAATTCAGAGGTAGTATGGACGTGAAATATTTTCTAGGGAGTTATGACAACACGAGGTCATCATAGAAGAGACAACTACTCAGAGGTGGTATGGATGTGGTAGACGTGATCTTCGCTTGGGTATAGGAAGACAACTCAGAGGTGATATGGACGTGAATTGTTTTTCTACTGGGGTGAAGTATAGAAGGGGTAAATTCCTTTAATAGAATCCATGAATACCCACAGGGGATGTGGGAGCCTATGTTGGCTTGAAACTCAGACATAGTATTTCTTCAGGAACTTGCCGTTGATTGGTATCATTAGCAAGTTGTCGTTGGGTTTGGCCAGTCGGTAGGCACCATTGGAGTAGATCGTCTCTATGACGAATGGTCCCTCCCACTTGGGCTTGAAATTTTTAGCCGTCTTGTGCATCATTACCATCGGTCTTCGAACTGATAAGATAAGGTTACCCACTTGAAATGTTCTTTTACAGACTTTCTTATTGAAGGCCCCAAAAATTTGAGCTTGGTAAAGCTTGATTCGTTGTTGAGCTAGGAGACATTTTGATTTTTATCACAAAACCAATGGAAAGCGTGGCTCACGAACTGAGGACCATTGTCGTGGATGATCCTTCGAGGAACGCCGAAGTGGTATATAACGTGATGTTTGACAAAGCTGATCATGTTTACGATTTTTACCACGGCCAGAGGTATTGCTTTCGCCCACTTAGAAAAGTAGTCGGTGATGGCAACTATGAACCGGTGTCCCCTAGGGGATGGTGGAGTGATTGGCCCAATTATATCTATTCCCCATGCTTCAAACGACCATGTGACCGTCGTAGGGTATAGGAACTCCGAAGGTCGGTAGATGAAGTCAACATGCAACTAACATACCCGGTACTTATTTGCATAATCAAAGGTATCTGCCATCATAGTGGATCAGTAGTAGCCCATGCGATGCAATCGGTCTTACAACTTAGGACCCGACTGATGGGCTCCGCAGGTGCCATCGTGTGCCTTCCTGAGTGCTTCTGTCTTGGATAAACATCGCATGAGAAGCCCGTCGTATGAACGATGATACAACATCTTGGAAGCTGTGTCATAGAAGAACCGGAGAGAATGTCTCTTGACAGAAGTAGCTTCCTTCGGGTCTTCGGGTAGGATCCTGTAGACTGCATAGTCTATGAATGGAAATTGCCAATACTGAACGTCCACATTAGTGTCTATTTGTACTGAGTAACTCAGACACGTATATAGATTGTTCTTCGGGCAAACCAACTTTCGACCCATTACCGTAACGGTATATTGGGTTCCGACAGGAGTTACTAGAGAAGCGACGAGGCCAGCGAGTGCATCAGCCTCCAAGTTTGGTAATCGAGGTACATGTTCTATAAAGAACCCTGTGAAGGTAAAGATGATATCAATTGCTGCCTAGTGGTTTGGAACCAGATCATCATGCTGGACTTCGTGTTGTCGCCGAACCTGATTGATAATCAGTTTCGAGTTGCCATAAGCCTCGATGCAGTCAACCCCCAACTATTCAGCGAGCTGGAGTCCGATAATGAGGGCGTTATACTTAGCAACATTATTGGTGCATGACTCCATGAAAGAATATGCACGGTGGATGACCAAACCGTCGAGAGTGATAAGGACCACTCCGATCCCTGCAATAATATCGCCTTTGGGCCCTGTTCTTGAAGCACCGTCAAAGAACATGCGCCAAACTGAGTTATCTGAGATGGCATTGGACTTTAGGACCTCATCATGGATGTCGTTATAGAGCTTTGATGTCTCTAACATGGGGTACCCTACTAAGAAGTCGGCCAATGCTTGGCCTTTGACTGCCTTTTGTGGGACGAACACCATGTCATAAGGAGTCAAAAGTATTGCCATGTGGCTAACCATGAGTTTAAGGCCCCTGGCTTGGTCATGAGGACCCTGAGGGGGTTGATTCGGAAGATGACGTGGATCGTCTGTCCGGCCACATAATGATGCACCTTCTGGATGGTGAAGAGCAGGGCAAGACACTCCTTCTCCACAAGATTATACCGATGTTCGACCCCAATCATGGTCCTACTGTGGTAGTAGATTGCCTGTTCATGGCCTTCATTGCTCTTTTGGGCTTGCAAAACACTAAAAGAATGGTCCATGTCTCGAACGTACAGCATAAAAAGTTTTTCCACGACTGGTGCCACCAGTACTGGAGGACTAGTAAGGTACTGTTTGATGTCGTCGAATGCGTGCTGGCATTCTTCTGTCTAGACAAAAGAAACCCTTTCTTTATCAATTTGGTGAAAGGTTGACATCTACCAGAGAGATTTGCTATAAATCTTCTGATATATGCCAAGCGCCCTGTTTGCCATTAAAATCGTTTGATTGCAAATCTTAATACAAACAGAATAGTGTTACAATATAGGACTTAGATGTAGTCCTAGGAGTACACTTTTGTTTAATCTGGGTCCTAAGTGCCAATGGAGTGAGTGGTAATGCGTTGACTCCGTTGACGGGCTGACGACAGTTATCGGTTCTCTGAAGGTGTAGATTGCTCTGGGTGCTGGAGCTGGTTTAGAGGAGGAAGACGTTGAGTGTCTGTATCTGCCTCTCTGATGATCTCTGTCTGGATTGTTCGTATGTATGTCTCTCTGTGTGTGTAAGGAGGGGATGATTCCTCCATTTATAGCTAGGCAGGTTGGCTGCTCATGCACGCATATGTAGGATACGCCGGTGCGTGGAGATGCCACGTGGAGATTGCTGATGGAGGCGCATGGATGATGCGCCCTACTCGCGAGGTTGAATTCTTCATACTGCTGTTGTGATCCGGCACGTAGCAGAGGAGAAGATCTTTCTGTTGCTGAGATCTTGGATGAGTTGAGTCAAAGGACACGTGTCGTCGACCCATGGCTCGGAGGTCTCTGATTTGGTGGGGGATGATTTGGTGGGATGCGCCTTGGATTGGGCGCATGATAAGATTTTGGCTCGTGACCTTTAGGAGTCACGAGCCATTCTGGGCGCATGGCTTTTGAGGCGCATGCGAGCGACTTTCCTTCTGTCTTTCGGGATCAGAGATCAGCCTGGGGCGTATGGCTTTTGAGGCGCATGCAATGCTTCAACTGAAGACTCTTCTTCTGTCTTTAGGGATCAGTGAAGGGTCTGAGGCGCATGGCTTTCGAGGCGCATGCAGGTTTGGGCGCATGGCCTCGGAGGCGCATGCGGGTGGTCGAGTGGCCACGTGGCAGTAGCCGTCGGGATAGAGTCATGATGATGCTGACGTTGTGGACACTTCATTTTCTGCAAATGCTGTCAGTCGTTCAGACTTGGGATGGCGTGCTGCCAACTCTGTCAGTTCAGCGTTTAATGTTGGTGACATTCGATGGACAGCTAAGTGGGCGCGCCGGTTGACGTTCCACTAGGCGTATGGGGGCGCATCCCCTTTGATACGCTCGGTACAGGGCGCATCTGTTGGAGGCGCTTGATGTTTGAAGGGGTACGATGTGCTGTCCAGCCGGCGCATCCGACACGTCTTTAATGGTGCGGCTGTTTCGCTTCTCGAGTGCCTTTAAATAGCCGTTTGGCTGAAGTCGAGGCGTCCGGTTCATCCATTTAATGTGAGTTTATTGCTCGAAACTCGGAGAGCCATCCACTTGGCGCGTGGGTTTGATCTGCCCGGCCTATAAATAGTGGCATGGAGAGAAGGTTTGCCTCTCATTCCCTCACGTCTTTTCAATATGAACTCAGGTTCTCGGGAGCATTCTGTTGATGAAGTGCTCCCGAGGGTGAAGATGAGACGCCATGTTGTCATTGATGCTCTTGAAGGTGACTGTTACATCCAAAAGACGGAGTCGAGGGCTTCTGAGGCAGGCGGAAGGTGCCTGTTGCATCCAAAGATGGGGATGCTCGGGCCTCATCTCCGTTGTTCCGGAAGAGCCATAGATCGAAATGGCGGTGCTAGGCTCTCTCTTCCTTCAAAGTGGGTGCTGTCCACTTTGATTGTGTTGAAAGTTGCTCCTTTCGCCGTAATTTCGATCACGGTCTTCCTTGGTCTTTGGAGGCTCTTTCGAAGCCTCCCCTGGCCACAGCTTTGCGGTGCTCTTTTCTTCCTTGGTTCCAGCTAGAGGGTTAAATGCTTTGTATATCGAAGCATTTATCAGGCGAGCCTGGTTGGAAGAGCGGCACATAACTGGGCTCTGCTCGGCCAGGTGAGCCTGGTTGGAAGAATAACTGTGCTGCTGAAGGGATGCACATAACTGAGCTGCTGAAGAGATGGCGGGATGCGCCTGGTTGGAGGCGCATGACATCTGCTGCGCCTAACTGGCAGCGCATGGTGACTGCTGCGCCTATCTGGAGGCGCATGGTGGTCGTTGGCAGTAGACTTAGGATCTTTCCTTTGTAGAAATTCTCCTTTGTACAACCTTTTCTAGACATGTAATAGACTTTTATATATAAATAAAAAGTCCTTCTTCAAATGTCTATACTTATTGACTTTGCTGTGAAGTGTTCTGTGTGAGTCCTGGCGCATGTAGTGTCTGGCGCATGGTCTTTCTGGTTGTGAAATTCCATGCTTCTACAAGACCCCCTTCAAAGTTTTCAAAACTTTTGAATAAGTTTTGGAATACTTTGAATAAGAAGCATGGCGATCAGGGCGCATGACTGTTGGGGCGCATGCCTATTCAGCCGCATGCTCTTCTCAATTAATGAATTTGATAATGCCTCGGTAACCGAAAAGATTAATGATGATCTTTTGGTTTTATCTGCTGCTATCTTCACAAGACCTGAGGCGATGGCTGAGATCACTCGTCATCGGTTCACGCGTGCGACCACGGCCTATAAATAGGTGAGAGATGGAGAGAGAGGGTTCTTCTACTCTGTGCCTTTGCCTCCTTTAGAGTTCTTTCTTCAAAACCCTAACTTCTTCCCCTCTGTTAGAATGGCTCCCAAGACTCCTTGCGGCGGTGCCAGCAAAGAAAAGGGGAAGGAGCCGGCCGAGTTCGTCGACGAGGATGCTCCTGCCACCATTACGACTCCGGCCGATGTTCGCCCCGGGGTGACGGGTGGATGTCGACTTTTGCTATCTAATGTGCTCTAACTTTCTGCTGCCGATGCGTATGGGCTTCTGTCCTTGCTACACTGAGGTTTTATCTTGCCGACGTGCATAGGCTCAGGCCTTTATCATGTACCGAGGTTTGGTTTGCTGACGCGCATGGATTTTATACCCTGATGATGCGCCAAAGCTTTCGCTAACGCGCATGTGCTCACGCCCTGATGATGCGCCGAAGCTCTCATGCTGACGCGCATGGGTTTATGCCTGATGCGCTGAAGTTCCAATGCCGATGCGCCTGGGTGGTGCACTGAAGCTGACGTGCATGGGTTTATGCCCTGACGCTACGTCAATCTACTTTTGTCTTTTTGCCTGACTTCTACTTTTGTTGTGCCAGTGTCGATGACGATTCCTCTGTTGAACGAAGTCCTCTTGGATGCTTCCCTTTGCCAAATGGGGGTTGATTTTGATGAGGCGGTTATCAACCCTGTAAAGGATGCTATCTTACAGAACCAACCCCGGGAGAGAATGCTGCAGATCCAGAACCAGTTGCCACTTTTCCTCCAGAGTATGATGAAGAGTGGTAAACTGAAGTCTGCCGAATCTGAAGATGTGACTTTCTTAAAACCTGCTTTTCTGTTTGGCGACCGACTAGTCTCTTCTGAAGCGAAGTTACTGAAGATCAAAGAAGACTGGTTCTTCACTGCCAAAGGCATGGTTCTATACATGAGGCAGGTTGACCGCCAGTTACCGCTGACGGCTTTTTATCGTTTGGCTTCGAAGAGAAGGATGGGTTGGGAACTTACTCCTTCTTAAGGAGGGGCCTTGGGAGGTACCCTTTCGATCGATGCTACCTTGAATCAGCGAGATACTTTGGCTGCTTTACGAGCCGGTTCCTCGTTCAGTTATCGAGCCTTGCGTCCCGGGAGCCTCTACAGTAAAGTTCCAAATGACACATTTCCCTTCAGTGCCCCGACCTTTGCAAATCGAATGTTGACAGCGAAGGTCACGTATCCGACATGTGGCTTTAGAGTCGAGGGTTGGTGTCACTATATTCCGAGGTGGGACGAGTTGACCACTTGGGTGCTTTCAAGGTTCAAAGTTGAGCTTAAGGAGATCGGGCTGACAGCCGCTATTCGGGCTACGCAGGCGGGCGTGGATCTCAATAAGCCTATGTTCCTTGCGCTCTTGGAATTATTCAACGCCCATACTGGCAACTTTTTTTACTCCGGTGGGAGAGCTGGGGTTGGCTCTCCATAAGATGCACGAGGTGTCTAAGCTTCCTTGGGGCTCAGAGCCGTACGAGGAGTATTTTCTGTCAAATGAGGAGATCCAAGTTCTGGAGGATAAGAACCCGGAGATGATGGCTGTGTTCAAAGAGGTGACGAGCCCCCATTATCTGATGCACCGGAGGGATGGGGGTAAGACCCAACCTCATGTAACTGCTTGGAGGGACTATGTCTTTAAGCAGGATTTAGCGGATCCTTCGAGGATCCGATTTGTGACTCCGCAGGGACTGAAGCCCGCGGAGGTGACTTCTGAAATAAGTCGACTGGAAGAGAGGACTCCACGTTCGGATGAGAGCGGCAAGGATGCCTATAGCTGCTTCTGGCACTGTGGGCACCGGATGTCATCTAAGGCAGTATTGACAGCCTATTTGATGATATGGCTCCAGGATTGCGTGTTTGCAGGTGGATCCGGTGCCGTGGAACGGGTACATCGGAATCTCATTTTGCCTGCTGTGAAGTTGGCTTTTGGGCGACCCTTAGCCCTCCTCCCCGCGATGGTGTGCAACCTGTTGCGCGGTTTGAGGTCTTTTGCTGATGACGTGATCCATGAGAAAGGAAATAATAACAACTTTCCCCGGGCCGAGTTGCCTTTCCATTATCTTATGGGATGGCTGATTTTGCATCATCCGAACGTGATGAGTCTCGGTCCGGAGGAGGATCATGTTGAAGGGGATGCCTTCATCCGCCGCTTCTACAAGAAGAAGTGGTCATACACTGGCGTCCCTGTTTGCAGGAGAGTCTTGTCCTACCTTCAGGGGTGGGAAATTGTCAAGGTTGGCCCGATTTTCAAAGATTTCGAGGCCGACCAAGATTTAGTTGACTCTGGCGAAGATGCAGTCACTTTGCCGAAATGGAGTTTTTGTTGGTTGCAAAGTATCCGGCATTCTCACCTGGTCTATCGCAACCAGAATAAATGTTATCTGGAGCCATATCTGCCAAGCCGATTTGCTCGTCAATTTGGCTATACTCAGCTGATGTTGCGGAATCCCAGTAGCAGTCTAGGCTTCGTCGAAAGTTTGCTGGACGGAGCCCGGGGCTGGCAGTATTATAACGCTGGATGCACTAGCGTTAGTTTTACCATGCCGGTCCGCAACCCTCGACCGCAGATCCTATATCCGGCCGCCAAGCTGTATTGTATTATGAACGCTGCGTCTCCTGGTTATGACAGAGAGACTAGTTTCATTATTAGAACTCAGCTGGAGGCCACAGCGAATATGTTGAGGGTAGCCCGATCATATCGTCTACCAGATTTGGCAGGATATTGGGCTGCTGCTGCAGCGTCAGTGAGAGATCCATCTGTTGGAAAGAGACGGGCTGACACAGAAGCTGGTTCTTCTGTACCGAAGAGGTCGAGAAAGACGTCGACTGCAAAGGTTACGGAAGTGCCACCCGTAGTGCCAACGGGATCAGCTCCTGCTGAGGTAAGGAGTGCTCCGTAATTCTAATTCATTTTGTCATTGTGGTGACTTATGCTTTTCTTTTTGCAGGGATCGTCGAAGAAGAAGTCCCGTGTTTCAAAATCGGGTGCTAGTACACCGAAGGAGGTGACAGGCTCTTCTGATGAGCGCATTCCTCCGATGATAATGTCTCTCGTGGAGGAGGGTCCCGAAGATGTTCCTGCGGGGGTTTTAGTATCTCCGGTTTTTGAGGTTGCAACAACTTCCGGGAAGGTACCGTCTGCTATGGAGGCCTTGGACGTTGAGGGTCCTGCAGACTCGAGGCATCCTGATGATGAGGTGGATTAGAGTTCGTCGCCCTCGGGTGACGTTGCTCCAGGGCTGCAAGAGTCTGTTACGGGGGCGACAGATATGGTTGAGACAGAGGAGAGGGTTGATTCCCCTCCTTATCATGATGAGGGGAGGTCGGCTGTATCATTGCCGAGTCTTACCCCGACTTCAACCGTAGAAGTTGAGGCGGCTACCGATTAGGAGGTAGCGACAGATTCTGTCCCAGTAGAGGGACTTGATGACGAGACCCGTCTGCCGGTCACAACCGCTGAGGCGGGTCAAGAGACGAGTGATAATTTCCCCATTCTGCCAAGGGAAGTACCAGTTGTCAATAGGACGTTGGGGGTAGAAGAGGTCGCCGTTGACGTCGGTGGTTCCTCCGGGTTTGAGAAGGGCGAGGGTGTGGAACCCTCTGTTGCCCCTCCTACTTGGGGTACTATTTCGACGCCTGCACGGACTTCCTCTGTTCCTTCGGCTCCTCGGGCTAGCAGTCCAGCCCCCGTTGATGAAGAGCTCATTGATACTGAGGTTCAAGCCTCGCAGGTTGAGGTTGGCGGATCTTCTTCCGGTCCGCAAACTGCTGTAGCTCCTCCAACTCCTGCTATGACGTCGCAGGTCCTGGCGGATGCAGACGAGTATGTGAAATTCCTCGTCGAGGGGGTATACAAAATGCTGCAGAAGGGTGTATCTGCTGTGATGGATGCCAATGGGAGCTTTGCAACGGCAAGAACTTTGGCAATGCCCTGTATCGAGCTGATCCGCATTCACCAAGGCCACGACCATATGGCCGAAATTCTGGAGGCTTCGGTGATCGAGCTGGACGAGCGGCTTGCGGAACTTCAGCGCATCCAGCGAAACGACCTCTCCGTCCTGATAGATGCAGAGAAGGGGAAGCTGATTGCCGAGATCGAGTCTTCATACCAGGCCACTGTGGGCCTTTGGGAGCGCGAGGTGGCTGAGACTGAGGCTGCGGTAGAGCAGTTGTCTCAGTCCATGAAGACGATGATGGAAGCACGAGCTGCGTTGGATGCTAACATCGCAGAGATCGACATCCAGATGCACCGTCTTGAGGACCAACGGGCCCGACTCCAGTTAGATGTCGAGCGTGTCCGGTCTGAACACGCAGCATTCAAGAAGGATGGAGCGACTTTTACTCTGCGGACTCTTGCCTTGGCGCAGCAGCGACAACAGCTTGATGAGAAGCATGCGAGTGATACTTCCGCTGGGGCTGTTGAATTGATGCGCCAAGAAGCTGAGCGACGAGTCCTGGCGACTATGGAGGCCCGCGTAGCCGACTTAAGACTTCGAGTCAGGGAGCTCTCAGCCCATCCTGGGGAGGTTCAGGGACCGTAGCTTTTCCCTTTTTTTATGTTCTTTTGCAACCCTTTGCTGGGGGATAGTGTAGTTTTTGTACTCTCTCTTTTCAAAAAATAAAGAAGTACGCAACTTTTTTGTGATATGTTTATTTTTTTGTTATTATGAACTTGATGATTTGTGTGGACCTATTATCTTTTGCGCACCTTGGTTTTTAGGCACAGATAATAAGTTTGAAGGAACCGACATGTTTGCTCAGAGGTAATGTGGACGTGGCAATCATTAGGGTTCAAATGATAGAATCATCCTACTCAGAGGTGTGATGGACGTAGTAGGAATGATCCTGAGGGATACGCTGAACAACTCAGAGGTGATGTGGACATGGAAGTTCTGCGATCAATGTACGACAACGCAGGGGTTGTTTGTACGAGATGTTTACTCAGAGGAAATATGGACGTGGTAAACATGAAGGGTAGCGTCGGCTTACGTAGCGTAAGAGTCCGCTTTGTAGGGTGTAGAAGAATAACTCAGAGGTAATGTGGACGTGGTTGTCTTTCTACCGAAGAATGCCACGGAACAGCTGGGTTCCAGAGGCGTATGAGTTTGTGGATGGAGATTGTGTGTGAGCCCTGATGATTGGTCCCACAGATCCTCTTTTGGGGAAGTACATGTCTGAAGGATGTCAAGAATAGTACTTCTTTAGGAACTTGCCATTGATGGGCATCATGAACAAGTCCCCATTGGGTTTGGCGAGGTGGTAAGCACCGTTTGAGTATACCGTCTCTATGATGAAAGGGCCTTCCCACTTGGGCTCGAACTTTCCTGGTGTCTTGTGAGTTAACACCATCGGCCTCCTGACTGCCAGAACCAGGTCACCAACTTGAAAAGTCCTCTGTTTGACCCTCTTGTTGAAAGCCTGTGATATACGGGCTTGGTAGAGTTCGATGCGTTGTTGAGCTAGGAGACGCTTCTCATCGAGTGCCTCCAGTTCCCGCAGACGACGACGTTGATTGTCCTCTTCTGTGAGTTTGTTTGTTATTGCTACACGGAGAGGGTATCTGGATCTCGAGAGGCAGTACCGCTTTGCTTCCGTAGACCAGGGAGAATGGTGTGTTGCTTGTCGGGGTCCGTAACGTTGTGCGGTAGGCCCAAAGGCATTTGCCAAGCTTTTCATCCCAGTCGCGTTTATTGGACGACACGACCTTTTTGTGTAGCCTGACGATGGTTTTATTGAACGCCTCTGCTAACCCGTTTGTTGCCGGATTATAGGCGGTGGATGCCACATTTTGAATGCGGTTCTTGTCACAGAACCTGCTAAAAATGTGGCTGATAAACTGAGGACCGTTGTCATGAATGATCCACCGGGGTACTCCAAAACGGTAAATGACATGGTGTTTGATAAAGCTGACCACCCTGGAGCTCTTTACTTCCGCCAATGGGACTGCTTCTGCCCATTTGGAGAAGTAATCGGTGATGGCCAGGATGAAGCGGTGTCCTCTTGATGAAGGAGGGGTGATAGGTCCCACAATATCCATGCCCCAGGCTTCGAAGGGCCAGGAGGCGACTGTAGGATGTAGTGGTTCAGACGGTGTATGTATGAAGTCAGCATGGAGTTGGCATGCGTGACACTTCTTAGCACATTCAACAGCGTCGGCGGCCATGGTTGGCCAGTAGTAGCCTATACGTCGCAGTCGATCCTGTAGCTTAGGACCGGGTTGATGAGCTCCGCAAGTTCCGTCATGAGCTTCTCGGAGGGCTTCGGCTGCTTCTTCGTTGGACAGGCATCGAAGGAGGAGCCCATCGAAGGAACGTCGGTACAGCATTTTAGTAGCTGTGTCGTAGTAGAATCGAAGAGAGCGTCTCCTGACTGAGACGGATTCCTTCGGGTCCTCTGGAAGAATTCCGTAGACAGCAAAGTCGATGAACGGGAACCTCCAGTCTCGGATATTAACACCAGTGTTCGTTGGCATGGCGTGGGCCACTTGCAAGCACAGGTTGTTTCTGGGACAAATCAAGTCTCGGCCTGTTACCGTGACATAGTGTTGAGTCCCAAAGGGCGTTGCCAATGAGGCTGCGAGGCCAGCCAGAGCGTCAGCCTCCAAATTTTGTAGAAGAGGCACGTGTTCGATGAAGAACCCGGTGAAGGTTGAAATGATGTTCAATGCAACTTCATGGTAAGGGATCAGATCTTCATGGCGAACCTCGTATTGTCCTCGATTCTGGTTCACGACGAGTTTTGAGTCACAGTAGGCTTCCAGATGGTCCACCCCCAGCTGTTGTGCGAGTTGGAGTCCTATGACGAGTGCGTTGTACTCGGCAACATTGTTGGAGCACGGCTTCGAAAGGGCGTAAGCACGCTGGATGACCAGCTGATCGGAGGAGACTAAGACTACCCCCACTCCTGCGATGATTTGGCCTTTGGGGCCTGTTCTCGAAGCGCCATCGAAAAACATCCGCCAAACGGAGCTTCCTTCGGTGACGTTGGATTCTTGGACCTCATCCGGGATGTTTTTATAGAGTTTCGAGGATTCTGGGATGGGGTGTGCAGCTAAAAAGTCAGCCAGAGCTTGACCTTTAACAGCTTTTTGCGGGACAAACACCATATTATATGGTGTTAGCAAAATCGCCCATGTGGCTAGCCGGGAGTTTAATGATCCTGGCTTCGTCATGAGGACTCTGAGTGGATTGACTCGGGAAATGACATGAATTGTCTGGCCCGAGACATAATGACGAGTCTTCTGGATGGCAAACACCAAAGCCAAGCACTCCTTTTCAACGGAGTTGTACCGGTGTTCGGCCCCGATGAGCGTTCGACTGAGGTAGTAGATTGCTTGCTCATAACCTGTATCGCTGTTTTGAGCCAGCAGAGCGCCAAAGGAATGATCCATGGCACGGACGTAAAGAAGAAATGGTTTGCCCGCGACAGGTGCCACCAGGACTGGTGGGCTCGTCAAGTAGGCTTTGATGTCGTCGAAAGCCTTCTGGCACTCCTCTGTCCAGACATAAGAGACTCCCTTCTTCATGAGCTGAGTGAAGGGTTGACATTTACCGGAAAGGTTTGCTATGAACCTCCGGATGTATGCCAGACATCCCTGCAAGCCTCGAAGTTCTCGAAGATTCTTCGGAGGGTCCATGTTGAGGATGGCTTTTGTCTTCTCGGGATCAACATGAATGCCTTTTGCCGTGATGACAAAGCCTAAGAATTTGCCGCTAGAAACTCCCAGGAAGGATTTAGCGGGGTTCATTTTGAGTTGATGTGCCCGCATGAGATCGAAGACTGTCTTCAAATCCTGTAGGTGATCTCCTTTGAGGCAGCTCTTGACTGCGATGTCGTCAACATAGCATTCGACTATTTTACGAAGATGTTGACGGAAGACGGTGCTCATAGCTCGTTGGTATGTTGCACCGACATTTTTCAAGCCGAAGGGCATTACTGTGTAGCAAAAAACACCCTTTGGAGTCCTGAATGACGTGTGTTTTGCGTCATCGGGGAACATCTTGATTTGATTGTAGCCTGAATATCTATCCATGAAGGACATGCGTTCAAAACCACATGTGTTGTCGATCATTACGTCGGTGATCGGAAGCGGGAATTCATCCTTCGGGCAAGCAGAATTGAGGTCCCTGAAGTCGATACAGACTCGTATCTTCCCGTTCTTCTTGGTGACAGACGTTGGCTACCCAATCTGGGTGTTGTTCCTCACGGATGAAGCCGCTAGTCAAGAGTTTGTCCACCTCCTGATCGATGGCATTCATGATGTCCGGACGGAAACATCGTTGTTGTTGTTTGATAGGTTTGGCATCAGGTAAGATGTTCAACCTATGCATTACGATCTGTGGATCGAGTCCTGGCATGTCTTCGTAGCTCCAGGCAAAGACGTCGATATACTCTTTAGCCAGCTGGATTAAAGCCTCTCGGTCTTCTCCTTCTAGGCTTTTGCTGACGAAGATGGGTTTGGAAGAAGATCCGTCCCCAAGGTCGATCTGCTCGACTTCGTCTTCGGTGGGAGGTTCACGTAACTCAAAACGAGACACCCATTGCTCTCCTAGGCGTTGAGCCCAGGGTTCTTCTTCGAAGGGTTCCGGCATTTGGTCTTCGCCTTCACCTTTTTGAGGTTGTGATGACGTCATGTTAGCTGACAGCACTTTCCTGAAGACTGACCCGATATTGGTATCAGAATCCCAAGTCGACGCTTCGGACGAGTGGGAATGTTCTACGTCTTCTACGTCTGAGCTCTCTGGGGTTGATGGTGGCGTGACATAGCCTATCCCCCGTCGAGTTTGGTTGTAGTAGTTTTGCGGCCTTCCTTTGGGTGTTGAACACTGGAGAGGGAGAGGTCGACCCTTGCCATAGTTTAGGCCTTTGTTGCTTTTCAGGTCGTAGCCCATCTTTTGGATGATGTGCTTTGCTGTATCCGTATACCGATAAACTTGTACTCTGCCGGTATCAGGTTCAGGCTCGAGTGGCGGGAGGTCTTGATGACGCTCGACTTTGCCAAAAATGGAGGATCTTTCGTCTCGGCTTCGTGGAGGGTTTATGAAACAGACTCCTTGAGACGGGACTATTCGGTTTACATTATGGACGGTCGTTATTTGTGTTTACAACGACCGTAGAGCGTGATCTAATGTATACATGGCATTCCAATGTGGAAGACAAGAATAATTAAAAGATACTCTATTATTGATAAAGTACGAGATTTTATCTTACGGGATTACATTGTCTAAGGAGGGTGCATCTACATCAGCAGAGATATATTCGCCAAGCTTCTCGTCTGTAAGCACTGGGGCTGGATCAGGAGAGTCCACCACAGCTTTGATCTTGGGGTCTGAGAGGGTTATGTGAGCCCTCTCTGGCATCTTGGATGACTGCGGGGGCTTGCCCTTGAGACGCACCTTCAGAGGTGCCTCAACTGCGCCTCCTGTGAGTGGTGTCTTCCCCTGTAATTTTGCCACCAGGGGAGCCGATGTTTGAGGCGGCTTTCCTTTGAGGCGTATCTTCAGGGGAGCCTCAAGAGTCGGTGCTTTCCCGGATAGCTTGATGCTCATTGGAGGCGCCTTTTGGGGTAGTTTGCCCTTCAGTCGGATCTTCAGTGGAGCATCTGGATTCGTCTCAGGCTCCGTGTCCGGCTCAGTTGCCGTCTCAGCCTCATCATCAGTATCGTTGGCTTCCTCCTCGTCAAGTGGCTTGTACAAGTCGAAATCGGTGAAGTAAGCCTCAATCCCTTTGAAAGGATCGATGTCTGCGAACTCCGTCCGGATGACGCCGTTGGTAGATACATATTTCATGCATTGGTGGAGCGTGGAAGGCACCACCATGTACTCATGTAGCCATGGTCGGCCGAGCAGGATGTTGTAGTTGACCTCGGCATCCACCACATAACAAGTCACCTCAGTTTTGAGGTTGCCTATATGACACTTCAGTCGAATCTTGCCCAGTGGCTCGCTTTTGCTAGCGATGAAGCCACTGATGGTTGTGTTGGAGGGCGCCAGCCGGTACATTAGGATCCCCAATTTTGACATCAGTGCCTTCGGGATGATGCTGAGGGAAGACCCCGGATCGATCTGAATCCGGCTCACCTTGACTGAACCGATGTACCCCGTGTAATGCAGTGGTCGATTATGTCGGTGGTGCTTGAGCAGCATGTCTTGTTGGGTGAAGGTTATGTTTGGGATAATTTTCTCCGCACAATGACAGTACGCACAAGTAGTTGGGAGGTCTTCAGGCTGCTTGACCTGACTGAGAAAGGATTCAGCGTCCTTCAGAGCTTCGCAGGGAGCTTCTCGGGAGTCTTTGGAAAGACGCAGGAGCTCAAACAAAGATAAGCGTGCAGGAGTACTGGCCAGTTGTGCCAGTATGTCAAAGTTGTGGGGCTTGGCTAGCCCCGAAGCATTCTCCTTCCGTAGAGGTCTATCGAAACGAGCCTCCACCTGCTTCTGCTTATTGGCTGCTGAGGGTTTAGACGGGCCCTCCTCAGGGATTGTGCCAGGAGGCACCACCTCGGCGGCAGCTTCGTCGGGCTGAGCGTTCTGTCGTGCACGCATCTGCACTGGAAGTGCCTCTTCTGTTGAAGAAGAGACCGTACGGCAAGACTTGATCTTCCTGCCTTTTGATTTGGAAGTAGAGCGTACCTCCGGTTGAGTCACCTCGGAGACGAGGTCGGGGTGAACCCAGAGGACCTCTCTTCGAGATGTGGTGAGTGGGATGAGTCCACTCACATTGTCGCGGGTAGGTGGCAAGTTCACCATCTCCATTGTCGCCTTAGGGATGGGGACGATGCCATCTTGTGTGGTGGTCGGCGGCAAGGTGTCGAACTGAAGTGACACCACATTGGCTGATACCGTCTTCTCTTCATAGTCGACGGAGATTACATCGGCATTGATCATGCGCTGGATGTAATTCTTGAGGACGTAGCAGTCCTTGGTCGGGTGTCCGACAAACCGATAGTAGTGACAGTACCTCGGGTTGTCCACTTTCCCAACTTCATCGGGCCGCTTTGGGTCTGGGAGCTTGATCTTGTCACCCTGCTTCAGTATTTCGAAGAGTTGCAGGGTGTCTTCGTCATTGAATGAATACACCTCCTTGGGTCTCGGCGCCAGTGGAGGTTTCTGAGTAGGCGCAGATGCGCCCTTCGAGGCATTAACAGTCAATGCCTGTTTCCCCTTTGTTTCTCGCCCGGAGTTGTTGGCTGCTGACTTTTTCCCCTTATCATCAAAGGCGGGGAAGTTGACACCCAGAAGACGTGCATTGGCCGTCTTCTTTTCTGCGGCTTTAGCTTCGATGATGAGAGAGCTCCAGTCGGGAGGGGGAGTAGAGTTGAGCCAGAGCTTCACTGTGGGCAGCATATTCATGCTGCAAGAGGAGAGGAGCGCATGTTCTGGCATGCCTGGAGGTAGCCTGAAGCAGGCTTGTCGGAAGCGTTCGATGAACACCCGAACCGTTTCTTTTTCCTTCTGGCGAATCTCTATGAGAGATGCCATCGTCATGTCCTTCCTGTCGTCGTAGAAGCGATTGAGAAAGAGGCGCGTCAAGTCGTCGAAGGACGATATAGAATTATCGGGGAGGCTGCAGTACCAGTCATACGCCACCCCTTTTAGGGCCCCAACAAAGATGCTGGTGAGGAGCACGTCCTCCTTTGGGAGATGCCCCGTTTGTGGCTGGAAATATGTCAGGTATCGACGCGGAGAGTCCTTTCCATCGTATGGTGTGAGTGTTTGTGGTTTATATTTTGGAGGATAAACCACCTTGTTCCACTCGAGGGGATAAGGCTGGGGAATGCCCATTTTCTGGCGCTCCTCTTGCCTATTTTTGGACTCGAAGCGCTCCCGCAGGTCCTTGATCATTTCGACCACATCCTCCGTGGAGCTAGGAGTCGGGGATGGTGGCACTATCTGAAGCAGAGCGTTTGAGGGTTCCGATGTCCGAGGTGCTTCTGTGTCGGAGGGTACCCGTTGAAGGGGTACACTCGACTCCCCATTAACTCCTGGGCCGGGACCGGTTGAAGGTGTTCTGGTCAAGGCCGACCGAATATCAAATACTGCTTGAGTCAGTGCTTGAATAGAGGCAGAGAGGGTTTTGAGTCCTCCCTCTAATGAGTCTATGCGCTGAATAATGTCCTGCGGTGGTGCATCAGACTCGGCATCATCCCCAGCCATGTATACTGTCCTGACACGGCCAGGAGTGGATGGATTGGTTGAGGCTTCGCTCTCGGTCTCACTTTCATGTGGGGGAGTCACCTCTCCTGGTGTTTCACCTTGGCCACCCCCAGTCACGTTCTGGAGGTCATTCTCGACGGGCACATCTGCTAGGGCCTGATTGTCCTCGACTCTGTCTTGAAGGGCCTCTTCGTCTCTACCCCCAGCTGTGTCCTGAGGGACATCTTCGTTTCGAGGCGCTTCTGGGAGGCTGACTTCGCCTCGAGGATGAAGATCCGCCGCAGCTGTGCTTTGGACATCTTCGTCTTCGGAAGGAAGCTCAACAAGGGTTTGACTACCCCCAGCTTCCTCCAAGAACTTCTTTTTTGACCGAGTGCCTTCGAACACCCCGAAGGTCGAGACTGTTGCCTTGGTTTTCCTTGGCTGGCTTTTGGAATTACCAGTCGTCTTCCGGAGTGATGAGGAGTTGGAGACCACATTGCATGAAGCAACTCTTGGCTCCTGTTCTGTTGACACCTTCTTCCCAAGGCGATGTTGGAGGGGTGTCAATGACTGCAGTCGCTGGAAGACTGACTGCCTTGGTGGTACTGCCGTCTTGCCACAGCAGTTGATAGTGACTACCGCACAAGTATGCCCCGTGAGAGGCTCATCGTGCTTGTTGGTCGACTCTCCTGACCGGCGCTTATGAGTGATCATATTACGCAGGTCGTTGGAGGAGAGTGCTACCCTCACACCCCCTTCAGGTGCATGGTAAGGCCAAACGCCGGGGCAGACAGGTGAGTGCTGCGCCCCCTGATCTAATACCAAGCAGGCATCATGATTAGTGGTGGGGGAACAACAACATTTGGAGTGACTTGAACGGACCTCAAACGCACAACCAGAGGAGGCACGGGAGTTCAAGACCACTGAATTTGCCGCACTCGACTTGGTTATGCACGCAGTAGATGCGCCCAAGTGAGATGAGGACTTTGAAGATCGACTCGTCTTTGGTGCCGAAGCACCTGAGTCGACCTTGTACAGCTTGCCATCGGCACCGTGCGTGATTGTGAGCACGTGCCTCTGGCCTGCTGCTGGCATAGCATGCTTATGGCGCATGGCCCGTGCCGCCTTGGATCTCTTTGTACTAGCCCGTTGGGGCGCATAGTACTCAGCATCCAAATTCTCCTCGCCATTACAGCGAGTGAGTCTGTCAAAGACAGAGACTTTTTGTGGCACATCAGAGGTGATGCGCGGGGCTTTGGCTACGCCCCTGCTCCGTCGACGCATCTTCCTCGCCTGAGAGGAAGATGGCTGGGGAATGTGGTCAGCCGCACGTTTCCCCGAGAGATGCGCTGCATCAGCGGGCACACCTTGGTTGCTGAGAACGTCAGCAGGGAGGGAGGGATGGATTGGCACATCCCCTTCAGTGGTGGTGCCCGAGGCGTCGACCTTCCGCACCCAGACACGGCGGATCTTCTTCGGCTTCGGCAGCCGCTTCGAAGGACTCGCGCTTCCTTTAGAAATGAACTCCTCATACGCCTGTTGATTGAGGCGCACGACCAGCGTCTTGTGGAAGGAGCCTACCTTTACGTCGTCGGCCTGTGATACGACTTTCTCGAAAGAGGAGAAAGAAGTCCCCAGCAGAGTCGCCTGCTTATTTGCCATTAAAATCGTTTGATTGCAAATCTTAATACAAACAGAACAGTGTTACAATATAGGACTTAGATATAGTCCTAGGAGTACACTTTTGTTTAATCTGGGTCCTAAGTGCCAATGGAGTGAGTGGTAATGCGTTGACTCCGTTGACGGGCTGACGACGGTTATCGGTTCTCTGAAGGTGTAGATTGCTCTGGGTGCTGGAGCTGGTTGAGAGAAAGAAGACGTTGAGTGTCTGTATCTGCCTCTCTGATGATCTCTGTCTGGATTGTTCGTATGTATGTCTCTCTCTGTGTGTAAGGAGGGGATGATTCCTTTATTTATAGCTGGGCAGGTTGGCTGCTCATGCGCGCATATATAGGATGCGCCGGTGCGTGGAGATGCCATGTGGAGATTGCTGATGGAGGCGCATAGATGAAGTGCCCTACTCGCGAGGTTGAATTCTTCATACTGCTGTTGTGATCCGGCACGTAGCAGAGGAGAAGATCTTTTTGTTGCTGAGATCTTGGATGAGTTGAGTCAAAGGACATGTGTCGTCGACCCATGGCTCGGAGATCTCTGATTTGGTGGGGGGATGATTTGGTGGGATGCGCCTTGGATTGGGCGCATGATGAGATTTTGGCTCGTGACCTTTAGGAGTCACGAGCCATTCTGGGCGCATGGCTTTTGAGGCGCATGCGAGCGACTTTCCTTCTGTCTTTCGGGATCAGAGATCAGTCTGGGGCGCATGGCTTTTGAGGCGCATGCAATGCTTCAACTGGAGACTCTTCTTCTGTCTTTAGGGATCAGTGAAGGGTCTGAGGCGCATGGCTTTCGAGGCGCATGCAAGTTTGGGCGCATGGCCTCGGAGGCACATGTGGGTGGTCGAGTGGCCACGTGGCAGTAGCCGTCGGGATAGAGTCATGATGATGCTGACATTGTGGATGCTTCATTTTTTGCAAAAGCTGTCAGTCGTTCAGACTTGGGAAGGCGTGCTGCCAACTCTGTCAGTTCAGCATTTAATGTTGGTGACATTCGATGGACAGCTAAGTGGGCACGCCGGTTGACGTTCCACTAGGCGTATGGGGGCGCATCCCCTTTGATGCGCTCGGTACAGGGCACATCTGTTGGAGGCGCTTGATGTTTGAAGGGGTGCGATGCGCTGTCCAGCCGGCGCATCCGACACGTCTTTAATGGTGCGGCTGTTTCGCTTCTCGAGTGCCTTTAAATAGCCGTTTGGCTGAAGTCGAGGCTTCCGGTTCATCCATTTAATGTGAGTTCATTGCTCGGAACTCGGAGAGCCATCCACTTGGCGCGTGGGTTTGATCTGCCCGACCTATAAATAGTGGCATGGAGAGAAGGTTTGCCTCTCATTCCCTCACGTCTTTCCAATATGAACTCAGGTTCTCGGGTGCATTCTGTTGACAAAGTGCTCCCGAGGGTGAAGATGAGACGCCATGTTGTCATTGATGCTCTTGAAGGTGACTGTTACATCCAAAAGACGGAGTCGAGGGCTTCTGAGGCAGGCGGAAGGTGCCTGTTGTATCCAAAGATGGGGATGCTCGGGCCTCGTCTCCGTTGTTCCGGAAGAGCCGTAGATCGGAATGGCGGTGCTAGGCTCTCTCTTCCTTCAAAGTGGGTGCTGCCCACTTTGATTGTGTTGAAAGTTGCTCCTTTCGTCGTAATTTCGATCACGGTCTTCCTTAGTCTTTGGAGGCTCTTTCGAAGCCTCCCCTGGCCACAACTTTGCGGTGCTCTTCTCTTCCTTGGTTCCAGCCAGAGGGTTAAATGCTTTGTGTATCGAAGCATTTATCAGGCGAGCCTGGTTGGAAGAGCGGCACATAACTGGGCTCTGCTCGGCCAAGTGAGCCTGGTTGGAAGAATAACTGTGCTGTTGAAGGGATGCACATAACTGAGCTGCTGAAGAGATGGCGGGATGCGCCTGGTTGGAGGCGCATGACATCTGCTGTGCCTAACTGGCAGCACATGGTGACTGCTGCGCCTATCTGGAGGCGCATGGTGGTCGTTGGCAGTAGACTTAGGATCTTTCCTTTGTAGAAATTCTCCTTTGTACAACCTTTTCTAGACATGTAATAGACTTTTATATATAAATAAAAAGTCCTTCTTCAAATGTCTATACTTATTGACTTTGCTGTGAAGTGTTCTGTGCGAGTCCTGGCGCATGTAGTGTCTGGCGCATGGTCTTTCTGGTTGTAAAATTCCATGCTTCTACACGCCCTTGTAGGCCTCGGAGTTCGCGAAGATTCTTCGGAGGAGCCATGTCCAAGTTTGCCTTAGTCTTCTCTGGGTCAATATGAATACCTTTGGCTGTGATGATAAAGCCCAAGAATATGCTACTAAAGACTCCCAGAAATGACTTGGTTGAGTTCATCTTCAGTTGATGTGTTCGTTTTAAGTCGAACACTGTCCTCAAGTCGTCCAAGTGACTAGATTTCTTTTTTGCTTTTGACGACAATGTCATCAACGTAACATTCTACCGTCTTTCGGAGGTGCTTGCGAAATATGGTGCTCATTGCCCGCTGGTATGTTGCTTCTGCATTCTTTAACCCGAAAGGCATTACTTTGTAACAATATATCCCTTTTAGAGTTCGAAATGAAGTATGCTTTTCGTCTTCAGAAAACATCTTGATTTGCTTGTAGCATGAGAAACCATCCATAAAGGACATACGTTTGAAGCCACAAGTGTTGTCCATCATCACGTCGATAATCAGGAGGGAAAAATCATTTTTTAGGCAGGCCGAGTTGAGATTCCTGAAGTCTATGCAGACTCGAATTTTGCCATTCTTCTTAGTGACTGGGACAATATTGGCCACCCAATCTGGGTGTTGTTCTTGGCGAATAAAGCCACTCTCTAAGAGTTTGTCGACTTCTCCTCGTTAGCATCCATGATGTTAGGACGAAAATGGCGCTATTGCTGTTTGACATGATTAGCATTGGGTAGGATGTTGAGACGGTGAATGGTGACTTGCGGGTCTAAACCCGATATGTCTTCATAGCTCCATGCAAAGACATCGATGTATTTTAGGATAAGCTGCATCAGAGATTCTTTGTCCTCTGTCAAGCTTTTGCTAATGAAAATGGGTTTAGGGAAAACCTCATCTCCTAGCTCGACTTGGATGATTTCATCTTCAGTGGGAGGTTCGTGATGTTCGAAGCGCCATTCCCATTGGGATTCTTGACGTTGAGCCCAGGGTTCATCCTCGAAGTATTCGAGTATTTTGTCTTCATCCTCGACTGGGGGATCTACAGAGACCATATTAATGGACAATATCTTCTTGAGGGCGTGGCCGATACTGGTATCTGAGTCCTAGGTTAAGGAATCGAAGGAGTGTGACTGCATCATGGCCTCTGGCTCCAAGTTCTTCGAAGATGTTATGGGTGTAACATAACCCAACTCCCAGCAAGTGCGCTGATAATAGTTTTGGGACTTTCCCTTTGGAGCACGATGTAGCAAGGGAAGGCGTCGGCCTTTGCCATAGTTCATTCCTCTGTCACTGTTCAAGTCGTAACCTATTTTCTGGATGAGTTTTTTGGCTTGAGTAGTATAATGCTAGAGTTGCATCTTGCCGTTATCGGGTTCTGGTTCTACCGGAGCCAGTCGCTGAGGGTGCTCCAATCGACCGAAGATGATGGGTTCCTCCTCCTTCCTCCTTGCTGGAACCAAGAAGTAGGCACCTTGAGAAGGGACAACTCGACTTGTGAGGTTGGCGGTTGTCGCTTGTTTTTGCAGCATATATAGAGCATTTTCTAAGAAATACCTAGTGTTCCAATGCGCACAAGAGTAATTCAAAGACAACTTCCTATTAATGAAATATAAAATTTTATCCCAAGGGATTACATCATCTAAACAATGCGCTTTGGTATTGGCGCATATATAGTCTCCCAACTTTTCATCCGTGAGCACCAGGGCTGTTGCGGGAGAATATGGAGGACATTTCTATTTCAACTTGACTACCAAGGGGGCTGCAGTCGGAGGTTCGTGTGAGCTCAGAGTTGGCTTTGAAGCCTTCCGGGGAAGCCTTATTTGTATTGGCTCTTGGCCAGACTCTGACATGGTTGAAGATGATCTGCCGGAGCTCTGGCTCAGAACTTGATGATGAGAGGAGCTGATGTCTTGGGAGGTTTCCCCCTCAATCGAACCCTCAATGGTTCTTCAGCGATAGCTGCGCTTTTTGCCTCGTCGTTGGCATCATTGGCATCGTCGTCCATGAGACTGATTTGTACAGATCAGCATCTGTGCAGTATGCTTCGAGTCCTAGAAAGGATCGATGTCAGCGAACTCGATCTTGATAGTCCCGTCATTGGCCACATACTTCATGCACTGATGGAGAGTGGAGGGCACGATCATGTATTCATGAATCCATGGTCGTCCCAATAGCATGTTGTAGTTTATATCGACGTAAATGACGTAGCAAGTAACGTCAGTCTGGAGATTGCCTATTCGCCATTTTGTTTTACTTAACAAAATGCCCTTGATAGGCTTTTGAAATAAAACGAGAAAAGTACAAAAGTACAAATAGATTCTGGAGAGTATTGCTATAGAAGTCTGATCTGAGAGCGATCACTTTGTTCCTTGGACCACACGATGATGATGAAGAGAACTGCTTGAAAAAGATGAATAATCGGAAGAACTAAGTCACCAGAAAGGTATCGACGAAATGGCACTGATGGCACAGTCGAATGCTTTCCTGCTTTGCTTTACCCTATTTTTGAGAAAAAGTTGAAGAAATGCTTCTGGGAATATCACTATGAAAGTATGAGGTTTCTCAGAATCTCCTCCTCTGTATCTCTCTTGATGTCTTCTTCTGTTAAAAATAAGTCTATTTATAGACTAGACCCTTTGTGCGTAAGCAACCTAATTGGGTCTCTACGCAAGTAACTGCCACCCACGATTGAAAATAAACCTTTACGTGTGATGACACGTGTCCCATATAGAGTTGTGATCTCTACGCATGGTGACACGTGTCCCACAACTTCAACAATATGGGGAGAGCACGTACACACATTCCTCGATAAGTATGGCATGAAAGCTACGTATGCAGACCACGTTCTCACATAGCCAGAAAAGATTGGGCATAAAAATAACCCAAAATAGTCTTCCTGCGTAAAGTAGCAGACTGGGTGTAAAATAACCCAAAATAGACTTCCTGCGTAAAGTGGCTGAAAAGTAGCCTTGAGCGTATAATTAGCTCAAATAAACTCTACGTACACGAAAGCCTTGAGCGTAAAGACTCAAATAGCTTTCATGTGTAAAGGAAGTGGTCTCTTGAGCGTAAAGTAGCCTATCTGCACGCTAAACGACAAGTGTTGGGTTTGGTGTAAAAATCTTTTTGGCTTCTGTGTAATGTACTGTCAGAAAATCATTCTGTCAGAGCAGTATCACGCGCATTAAATGCGACGTGGACAACTTGTCTTTCGCGTAAAGGCTGAGGATGGCTCTTGCGTAAAGTAGTTCGCATAGAGTTAAACTCTGTTTGATCTCTGCGTAAAACTTTCAACTTCTTTGACTTGGTCTATGAAGGAAATTTATTTACGCTTCTACAAGACCCCTTTCAAAGTTTTCAAATTTTTTTCTAGGATTTGAAATACTTTGAACAGAAGTGTAAAATCTGGGATATCCAACAGTCTGCGTAAAATTCGGGATACCCAACAGTCAACTTAGAAGCGTAATATTCGGGATATCCAACAGTCAGCATAAATTTCGAGAATTTGAATCGATTTATAAATTCTCTATAAATAGAGCTTTGCGAGTAGAGAGAGAATCTTTACTCATTCTTGCAATCTCTATCTTCTTTATTCTCTTCTTCGAAATCTCAGTTCAAATCAATGGCCCCCAAGAGCATGACCACCGCCGACGCCAAGGGCAAGAAGCCCGTCGCTGCTTCGTCGAGGAGTGAGCGTACGAAAACCGCCGTCGCATCATCGGAGGCAACCCGAAGGACCAACCCCACTGTGGTTCCGGCCATAATAGGTAGAACCATACCTAATTTGGCCATGGGTTCGTCGAAGAAGATGAAGAACCGAACCCTAAACTTCTTGACCACGTTTATACGTATCAGCGTATTATAAGAATCACCAAATATGCCCACGTTTATACGTGCCAGCGTAAAAATAGAAATAAAATACGCTCACGTCTATATGTGCCAGCTTAAAATATAAATAACAAAATATGCCTACGTCAATACGCGCCAGCGTAAAAATGTAAACAACAAAATATGCTTACGTTAATACGTGCCCGCGTAAAAATGTTTAAGCATTAAATACGCCCACATATATATGTGCCAGCGTAAAATATGAACAACAAAAATACGCTCACGTCTATACGTGCCAGCATAAAATGTTAAGCATTAAATATGCCCACATCTATATGTGCCAGCGTAATAATACGCAAGTCACCCACATTCATACGTGTCAGCGTAAAGTAAGTCAAAAGACTATATGTTTTCATGCGTATAACTTTACTCTTTTGAACAGAGAAAAGTACGCGTAGAAAACTTTTAGTCAACAAGAATCCTTTATGCACAAATCTTTTCTTGCGTAAAAGAACTCTTGTATAGAGAAAAATCCTTGCACACGAATACTCATTTGCGTAGAAGCATTTGCGTAAATTTTTGTATAAAGATCAATTCTAAATTCTACTAACTTAATTTTTGTTGATCTTCTTTTTGCAGTGGACTTGCAGATTCATCCTCTCTCTGAAATCTTTGGTTCCCCAACTGGTATTTTTGGTTCCAACTACTTGGAGAATCTATCTCATGTTGAGTTCCCACAATCAGATAAATAATACACTGAAGAGAGACAACAACTGATAGCTGCTCAGGAAGACAGGATGCTGCTGACTTTGATAAATGGAGAGCTGTTGACATCGCTAGATGGCCAACAATTTTTGAAGCCTGCCTTCTTGTTTGGAGATGCCATTGACTTCAAATCTCAAACAAATCCCAAGAATGAGTCCTAGGTATTTAGATTTGGGGAAATAACGATGTACCTCCCATCAATGTCAAGGGATTCTCCCCTGTCTTCGTTTGTTCATGCCACCCACCCAAGACATATGATTTGGAACCTGACTCCTAGCAGTCATGGTAGACCAGGCAAGATTATTTTTAAGAGAGACGGGTCCAACCATATGGGCTATCCTACCAGTACTCCTAGCGGTGGCGTCATTCATTTCTCCGGTTTACTGCCTGGATTCACACCAAGCGAAGATTCAGCTTTAATCCAACCATTACAGATCCCAATGTTCATAAACAAGCTTATGAAGGCCTCAGTACTATATCCCCAGGCTAACCCTAGGCTGCCAGGGTGGATGACCTCTTATAATCAGAACTGGATTCAACTCAGTGCCTGGGTCATACAGCACTTTAAAACAGAGCTACGAGCCATTGGGCTGTTTGAAGCAGTAGCCTCTACCAGTCAGGGCATACCAATGAATAATAACCTGTTCTTAGCTTTGATGGAGTTGTACATCAGCTCAACAGGGACTTTTGCAACCCCGATAGGTGAAATGGGTTTTGTACTGCATGAGATGCAATTCATCTCTAAGCTGCCAATGGGGGAAGCTCCATACGAAGAATATGTTTCCTTCAACCGAGAATTAGCAGAGATCAAGGAGAAAAACCCCGAGCTAGTCGAAGTATATCAAGAATTGATGTGCTATTATCTAATTTGCACCACTATGTATGAAAGTGGATCGCATTTGGCATACATCAATAAATGGATAACATATCTATTCTACCATCAGAATAGGAGATCAAAGGATGACAAGGGGTGATTCCAAGACAACAAAGCTCAATCCATCAACCTTTGTTCAATAATTCCTCCGGATTTGATCCATGGTTTAATGATCACCTCTAAGTCTCAGGACAAGTATCTGACCACCAAGACTGGAGAATTCCCTGCGGGGACTGAAGCTTTGAATTATCTGAAGCATGGTAGTCGAAAGATCTCAAAGAAAGCCTTGCTGACGGGCTTTTTTTCTCTGTGGCTGCAAAGATAGATTGTACCAGGAACTGGTACAGTTGATAGAATCTACCAGAACGTACTATGGCCAGTAGTACGTTTGGTGTTCAAAACCAGACTCAGCCTATTACCGGCAATGGTCTGTCGGATAAATGCTGGTCTGCGAGCATTTGGTGAGGAGCTGATCAATAACGCTCTCTACTGTAAAGATTTCCCTAGGGTAGAGATGCACTACACTTATTTAATGGGACGGTTACTGCATCACAACAACAGTTTATTGTCACCAGGCCCTGAAGATAATACTGAGGTTTTCCTCTAAAATTTCAATAAAGCTACATGGATTGCAACTTCAGTGGCAAATATTCGAGCAGTACTAAACTACTCTTATGGATGGAACTTTTTCTGCACAAGACCACCAGTTCCAACCGACTGTATCGGTGTATAATTTGAAGATATGGTAACACCCAGTTTTCTAAATGAGGGTAATTTTGAAATTTTGAAATTTTAATCTTTTATTAATGATATTTAAATCATGTTATAAATTTTTGGTGATTTTTGATTATTTTAAAAATTATTAAAACCATGACTTGTGATTTACCAAATAAAAGACTAGTGATATGGCATTAGGATAATTATTTTACTTTTGAGCATTGGGGTATTTTGGTCATTATGAACTTTTGGGAATTATTTGGATTTATTATGAATTATTGAGATTTATTTGAATTTATATGATTTTTGGTATATTTTAATTAAGGGTTAATCTAGACTTGACTAATGTTGACTGTGGAGCCTAACCTAGAAGCTAACCCTCGTTGGTGACCCTAGTCTAACTCTAGTTAACCTACTTTAGTAATTAGAAATTAGTTTTAAAGTAGGGAGGATTAGTTTGGGTGGAATTAGTCCATGACTTGTGACTTATGTCAATGACTTATGACTTATCAATTTTAAGCCTAGTGTTTAAGCCATAGGCCCATGAATTAAGCCCAAGACCAATTCTAACCCAACCATGGCAGCCACTTTTAGGTTTCCCTTGCCTATAAGTAGTCTCTTAAGAGTGTTCTTGCCTCTTTTTAGGTTTGCCCTAAATTTGGTGGAAAGGTATTTTTCCCCTATGCTCAAAATTCCTACTTAATTCATTTTAGCTCTTTTTTAATCCTAGTCTTTTGCAATAGGATCTAATTTATGTTTATATTCTGATTTTGGAGGATCACCTCAGTTTGTGTGCCATTTGGAGATTTGGAGTTGACATTTGGAATCCCCTCTTTGAAGCTCTTCCTTGAGCTTTGATACTCAATAGGTAAACCACCTAAACCCTTGTTTCTTCCTGATTTTCTTGCATAATAGGTTAGGTTTAGGGGTTACCTAACTGCCCACGAAATTTGGACACAATTCGTGTCCATTTCGTGTCCGTATCGGACACGTATCGTATTGATATACTAGGTGTTTGTAGAAATGCCACATAGGAATTAATTTTCATATTTTTGAATTGTAATTGCATGGATTTGTCGATCTTGATGTGTGTATTAATTTTTGTGAAGGTAGTAGTATGTTTCGTGTCCATTTGTGTCCTATTTTTACGTGTGGACACGCATCACGAGCCCGTAGGCCGTGTCCTGCATCACGGGCTCCATATCTCTGGACACAGGACACGTCGTGTCCTGATTTTTTGTGTGAACCTTGGGGCAACGTCTGCGACCATGCTTCCAAAATTTAGGAGCATCTCGTGCACTACCCGAAGAGAAATCGGGGTCGCATTGGTCGCGTGCGAGCTGCTATGCGCGTGCACAGGCACGACTGACATGCGTGTCGTGTCGTGTCTGTGGGACTCGTGGACCCAGCACAGGGTGTGTCAGACCTAGAGCTATCCTAGGTGGACCACTGGATACGAGCACGTGTAGTGTCGTGTCGTGTGTCGCGTGTTACACGTGCGTGCACGCGTGCACGATGATTGTTCGTGCACTGTCAGTGTCTGTGAACACGTATTGTTTGGATACGATTCGTGTCCAATTCCTGGACACGAATGCACTCTATAGTTCCCTCACATGTTTGTTGTTAATTATCCACCCTTTAATTGTCATTTGGATGTGATTTCAAATTCAAAAATTTGAATTCCCTTTTACTCTGATACCACACTGATACGGCCTGTGGGTTGTATTTCTGAATTTTGATTTCATTTTTCTTCCTTGCTTTGTGATGTTAACTGTTAATTTGGCTCACCCACAAAGTTGTTAACTAATAGTTAATTGTTAGGTTAGTTTTGTTTTTGTTTTTGCAATTAGGTTTGTGATTTGGGAGTTGAGTTTGGTTTTCCTGTTATCAGTTCAGAAAAAACTGAACTGTACACTCTTTACACCCCCACCTGAGAACAATCACACACACATTTGATTCTGAATTCCTGATTCACTCATTCACTCATACACCCTCACATTCCTTCACACCATAACAGTCACTCACACAGCTCTTCACACTACACAAATTGGCACATCTCACACACTCCCCTTTTAAACTGTCACAAATACTCTCACACACATTGCACACTCACACACATATGTTGACACCCTCACTCACTCACATTGCTTGCATACACACTCCTACACACACAAAGCCCAACACATTACCCACACATTTGATTTCCTGTTTTCCTCACATTCCCTCAACATATACACACACATATGATTTACACTTTCATATTGCCTATCCTCATGCACACACACGCACACATGTTTTACACACACTATTTTCTCCTCTCACACACACAATCACACACACATTATATATCCCTTTATATATATATATATATATATATATATATATATATATATATATATATATATTTTTTTTTTTAACAGTGGCTACAGCCTTCATTGTAACATTAGAATAAGGGTTGGGACCGGGAGATAGCCCAAGTTCCTACACGGTGCGGGTGATACCCTAAACATGTGTCCTGACGCGACGCGTCAACGACAAAATTCGACTAATTTATTTATTTATTTATTTATTTTTTTTTTTTTCTGTTGGAATGATCCAAACAGAAAAAACAAAACACATTTGAAAATTTGAAAAACAGTAAAGCCGGTTACACGGTTCCCAAGGGGGGGAGGATGTGCACTGCCCAAGGGGGCAAGTAGCCCCATGCTGCACACTGCACGAGGAGGGTCCGCGTCCCGATGGGGGCGCGCAGACCGAGGTCGCTCCGACGCGGACGGGAGCGCGGAGCGGTGAGGGGGGGGGGGGGGTCGCCGGTGCGATGGAAGGGCGGGGAACGGCGGGTCCGGCGAGAAGGGGAGGCCGGAGGAAAAGAGGGGGGGGGTCTCCGGGGAGGGCTGGAGACGGCGACTCCGACAAGACGGTCAGGCGAGCAGCGGAGGGGGACGCCCGGAGCGTCAGGAGGCCGCGAGGTGAATCGCCGGAGGAGGACGGACGAGAACGTCGGGGAGGGAGCAGAGCTCGTCCTCCGGACGGACGGCGAGCGCCGCGGTTACCGGCGAGGGGCCAGCATGCGGCGGAGGGAGCGCCGGAGAGCGGTGAACTCGACGGGGTTCACGCGAGAGGGGAGCGCCGCCTCCGGGGAAGAAGCCTGGACGACCGGGAAGGCTACCGCAAGGACGGGGGCGGAGGCAGCCGCAAGGCCGGGGGCGGAGGCAGCCGCAAGGCCGGGGGCGGAGGCAAGAGAGGGGGAGGAGGAGGGTGCACGTCGGCCGGAGGGGGCTGGGGGAGCGGCCGAGGATGGCGCGCCCAACAGAGAGTGGGCGGAGTTTGGCCACGAGGGAGTGGCCGAGAACACTGCCGCGGCGCCGGTGGCGGGGGCAGGAGGGGGGGAAGGGGATCCTCCACGACCGGAGAAGGCAGAGGAGGGCGCGTCCGAGAAGTGGACGACGACTGGAGAGGGGTCCTCCGGGGGAGATGGGGGGACGCCCGACGGAGCCAGGCCCGGCTCCGGCCGAGGACCGAGAAGGGAGGGATCCGGAGAGGTGCCGAGGGGGTTGGCGGGGGGAGTCGACGTCCGGCGAGGAGGCCGAGAGCGCTGAGCCACCGGGGGAACAGGGACCGAAGCCCGACGCCGCGACCGGGAGCGCCGGGAACGGCGGCGACGAGTAGGAGAATGGAAGAGAGGGAAGGGAGGGGAGGGAAGATAGCATGGCAGGAAAACGCCTGGCCAGGCGGGGGGAGGAGGAGCCGGCCGACGGGTGAAATAGGGCGGGGCGCCGAGGGGGAAGAAGCATCCCTGGACAGCGGCCAGCCCGAGGGGACCGGCCGGCCAGAGGAACCACCCGGCCACCGGGGGGAGGCCAGGGGCTCCGGCGAACAAGGGGGGACTTAGCCGCTTCCCCTTCCCCATTTTCTGATATATATATATATATATATATATATATATATATATATATATATATATATATATATATATATATATATATATATATTACTAATACCCACATTATATATATATATATATATATATATTTTATATATATATATATATATATATATATATATATATAATGTGTATATATATATATATATAATGTGGGTAAAAATATATATATAATGTGGGTAAAAAAAAAAAAAAAATATATATATATATATAATGTGGGTAAAAATATATAATGTGGGTAAAAAAAAAATATATATATATATATAATGTGGGTAATAGTTACTAGCGTGTATGTGAATGTGTAGTGGGTTGTGAGATAGGATTTCATTTGCCTATTTGTATTTGGCCTATGGCCTAGGTATTTGGCCTATGGCATGTGTGTATCACTAGGATAGGTGACTTATATGATATTTAGCTAGTTGACCTAGTTTGACTTCTAGAGCTGACCAAGTTGACCAAGCGTTGGCCATGGTCTAGATTGACCTAGAATTGACTGGTTAAGCCTAGGTTTGACCAACCTAGACTAGTTTGACCTAGTTTGACTAAATTAGACTAGAATTGACCTAGTTTGACTGTTAGGGTTGGCTAGAGTTGACCAAAGGTTGACTTTAGCCTAGATTGACCCCAAACTTCATGTAGATGCATTGCAGCAGTCTATTTCCTTATTTTAGACTTGTTGTGACTTGTACTATTCTATAGGAGACAAATACCACTCCTCGGACCGTATATTCTCTTCGGACACTCAGGATACCAGGCGAGTACATTCTCTAATCATTTCATATCTTGTTTAGGATTATCTTTCCTGCTTTAGACTATCTTACTTGATGCTGACACGTTGGTAACACAGATTAGTACTATATGGATCCCTTCATGAGATGTTATCCCTCTCGGGAGCATCAGATACTCTTGTCTCGTGTGTTTCACTTACATCACGTATCTCTTGCTTCTATTATCATGAATCTTCGAGAATCAGCTAGTGACTCATGTACTCTCATGATCACTGAGCTTTCACGAATTAATTCATGAATCACCCTATACGGGTCAAGTAGTTTAGTCATGAATCTTAACATAACTTGACTGGATCCTTGTGTATTGATTGGGGTACGGGGGAGTATGAATGGTCATGTGAATAAATATCCAAAGTAGTGGTCATGAATCACTCTTAGTGTAGTCATGAATCAGTCCTAAGCCATTCACATGTTCGTCTTGTACTCTGAATCACAGCACTGTCTCTTTTTTATATATCATAAATTTTTACTTATAGTCTCTCTTTTACATACTGCTATTCTTCAGTTTCCTGTATTTTATTCTCTAGCATGATTATATTTCCTTTCCTGCTATGACTTGTTGAGATGTATTGTGCTCGCTCCTGTCCTGACTAGACCTGTTGAAATATTACAGAGGATGAGGACGAGACGTGCTGTCCCACTTATTATAGGGCTACCTTAGATGACAGTACAGACCTGGACCAGCAGCAGGAGCCTTTAGCTGTGGACAACACTCCACTAGACTAGGATATTTCTTATATTTTATTTTGGGATGACTGTATTATGATATTTGGGATTTGTGGATTTGTTATGTCAGTAGACACTTAGACTCTCTGGTTGTTTTCTGTGGATCTTTTCTTTCTGTATTATCTATCTATCTTCTATCTTCATTCTTCCTTAGATGTGATTGAGAACTGTATATTGTTATGTCACCTCCATTCGGAGAGTATATACTGTACAGGTACCTTTATACTGTTAGATGCTTGACCTAGGACAGCGTTCTACCGCCGACATTGCGGCGTAGGCTGGACGTACCCACGTCTCGTGCCCTTACTCTAGGGTGCGGGTCATGACACATTTTTAGTGCTGGCCCATGCAGGTCGAGTTTATGTAGTGTTATTCGAACTAGAGTATCACTACAGCCTGCAGTAGGATTAGGATATTTTTGAGGGTACTCAATCACATTAGGAAAACTCTTAATCAGATTCCTTCATCTAAATTGTTGCTTATTGACTTCCCTTGAATATAAACTGTCCCCCTTTGAATTTTCGCTTCATTCTCAGAAATTGCTTCTTGTTTTGATTTGTCTTCATGATGGTTATGAAGACACGATCTCATCGCTCCGGTCCGGGGAATACTATCGAGAGGCTGGCCACCTCTCGTCCTGTTCATCAGGGCTTGGAGACCCCAGCTCCTGTTGTGTCGACTCTGGTTGGCATTTCTGCTACATTGGAGGTGCACCTTCGCCTGTATAGAGACCTTTTTCCCGTCATTCCTGATTTCTCTCAGCAACAGAGGTACCTGCAGCATCAACAGCAGGCCAGAGGAAACCAGCAAGGGCGAGCTTTCGCCAGGATAGTCAAGGATGCACAAGCCATTGGAGATCTTGCTGCAGGATTCTGATCTTCTCGATTCTATTTCCACAAATGCCTCTTATAACTATCTTGAGATTCGATTCCATCTGTTCCTTATTGACTGATCAATTTGTTCTGTTGTTCTTGTGTTATGTTTGTTTTTCTTCTGAGAAAATCATATGGGCTAGGTCACCTAAATTGTGGGATCTAGAATCTTCGATAGCCGTGTTAGCTAGAATAGTGAGGACATATAGTCAGATTTTGGATGTATTTCTCGGGTGTGGGAATTTAAGGTTTTTGTCGTCGCATGCGATAATGCAGAAATTTTAAACACCATGAACCTAGAGGTATGTACCTTGGTCAAGGACTCTGTGATTATCGTAGCCTTGTTCACTAACATGACGAAGACTCTGAACAACATAATTTTGGACAGACGCATATGATTATCGTACCCTTCTGTTGTTAAAAAAAATTGTATCCCATCATCAAATAACTTGGGAGTAGGAATATTTAGTTTGTAGAGCTTATTCATATGTAGTTCTTCCATAATGTAATAATATGATGACTTGTAGAGTGTGTGTACCCTAGAGATGATAGTTAGCATTGGTATTAGAATAGTAATCCATTGTAGATGGTTTTCCTGTTATTTATAATACCAACCAGTTTACTTATAGGATGTTAGTATTCCTTACAGCTTTGATGATTTATTATTATTTTTTCCTTACCTTTCCAAAGAGGCACCCATGACTAGAGCCTGTCCTAGAAAATAGTTGTAGCTGCACCTAAGACTGAAAAGTCTATAGACAAAGATAGATTGCAGGTGATATTGGCATATAGGATGTGGGTCGATTGGTATCTATAGGCCATTATTGTATAGGGTATTGACATGTTGTTAACCTACAATTGGTTCAGTTTTTTATTTTAGTTAAGTTCTCCTTGTGTTGAGTTCAGTCGTGTTTATAGGCAGTGTACAGACCCTTCACTAGAGACCTTGTTCCCTCAGTTTATACTATTTCAAGTTGTTCACTGCACTCAACTTTTATTAGCTACCATATTGCATCATAGATTTCACTGGACCATTGTTCAGGCCCCAGTTATTAACTCACCAATATAACCATCAACCACTTGTCATATTCTGCACATCTGGAGTCAGTATCATGCATATTAGAGGTCCGTACTCATCCTTGTCCAGGTAAAGTCTACATCACTTAGGATATCTACTTTAGTTCACTGTTCTGTAAATCTTTTGTATCATACTTGTTTGGGATATCTTGGCTCAGTCAAGAAGACCAAGTTTTAGTTGAGATACTAACTTTTTAGCTTACTGCATCTCTTTAGTTCACTGCACTACACCTATCTGCCCTGCATTAGGATACATACTTCATGTATCAGAACCTCACATATCTTGTACTCCATTGGTCCTGTGCTTCATGGCACACCCTCACTCTTCATTATACAATGCACATCATCCTTGCATCCTGCATAGTATCCACTGCATAATGGCCTGCATCACTCATTTTCAATTCCCTCGAATTAATTGGTCCAGTCCCTATATCATTTTGATGTTCAGTCCATGAATGGGTTTGATATCAGACTTTGAGAAAATTTGATACTTACCACTCTCATGTAGTCTTGTTCTTGAACTTATCTGGCCAATCCACTTTAGGTTTCATGTTCCTACATTCCTTTGGTTCAACCCTTCACATAGGAGTAGCATGAGTAATTGGCCCTGCATTTGATCTGCTAGCCCTGTTCATTCCTGGTTTAGACCTTGCACATGTGTGATCATGGGTACACTTCCTTGCCCTACCTTCTTGATTATTCTGTCCTATTTCTTACCTATAGATAATCCTATATACACATGTGAGAAATGTGTATATATATGAGTTATGTGTGGTCCATGTTTCCTTGGGCTGCTGCCTTTGTGTCCATTATCCTTGGTATTAGATATATCTTGTGTATATACATATATGTTATATATTTATATAAGTGCATTTATTAGTGGTGGATAAGGGTATATGTCATTATACATGTATATGATAACCTTGGGATGTGCATAAGTGATATTATATATGGGACTAGGTTGGGTTATAGTATGCTCTCTATAGATATATATTTATGTGATATATGTATATGGATATATAGTTGAGTAATATATATATATATAATGATATGGGTTAATTGATAACTTAGAGTGGGTTGGTTATGACATTGAGTTAGCTTATAGAGTTTGACCTATATAATTGACCCAATAGTCTAATATTGACCAATGCTGACTTATTGACCTTGTTTGACTAGACAGTTGACCACACCCTAGATTTGACTTATTTGACTAAGAGGGTTGACCCTTGACTATGTTTGACCTAGAAGGAGTACTACCATCTTAATTTCGAGGACGAAATTTTTCTAAGGTGGGTAGACTTGTAACACCCAGTTTTCTAAATCAGAGTAATTTTGAAATTTTCTAATTTTAATCTTTTATTAATGATATTTAAATCATGATATGAATTTTTGGTGATTTTTGATTATTTTAAAAATTATTAAAACCATGACTTGTGATTTACCAAATTAAAGACTAGTGATATGGCATTAGGATAATTATTTTTACTTTTGAGCATGGGGGTATTTTGGTCATTATGAACTTTTGGGAATTATTTGGATTTATTATGAATTATTGAGATTTATTTGAATTTATATGATTTTTGGTATATTTTAATTAAGGGTTAATCTAGACTTGACTAGTGTTGACTTTGGAGCCTAACCTAGAAGCTAACCCTCGTTGGTGACCCTAGTCTAACTCTAGTTAACCTACTTTAGTAATTAGAAATTAGTTTTAAAGTAGGGAGGATTAGTTTGGGTGGAATTAGTCCATGACTAGTGACTTAAGTCAATGACTTATGACTTATCAATTTTAAGCCTAGTGTTTAAGCCATAGGCCCATGAATTAAGCCCAAGCCCAATCCTAACCCAACCATGGCAACAACTATTAGGTTTTCCTTGCCTATAAGTAGTCTCTTAAGAGTGTTCTTGCCTCTTTTTAGGTTTGCCCTAATTTTGGTGGAAAGGTATTTTCCCCTATGCTCAAAATTCCTAATTAATTCATTTTAGCTCCTTTTTAATCCTAGTCTTTTGCAATAGGATCTAATTTATGTTTATATTCTGATTTTGGAGGATCACCTCAGTTTGTGTGCCATTTGGAGATTTGTAGTTGCCATTTGGAATCCCCTCTTTGAAGCTCTTCCTTGAGTTTTGGTACTCAATAGGTAAACCACCTAAACCCTTGTTTCTTCCTGATTTTCTTGCATAATAGGTTAGGTTTAGGGGTTACCTAACTGCCCACGAAATTTGGACACAATTCGTGTCCATTTCATGTCCGTATCGGACACGTATCGTATTGATATACTAGGTGTTTGTAGAAATGCCACATAGGAATTAATTTTCATATTTTTGAAATGTAATTGCATGGATTTGTAGATCTTGATGTGTGTATTAATTTTTGTGAAAGTAGTAGTATATTTCGTGTCCATTTGTGTCCTGTTTTTACGTGTGGACACGCAGCACGAGCCCGTAGGCCGTGTCCTGCATCACGGGCTCCATATCTCTGGACACAGGACACGTCGTGTCCTGATTTTTTGTGTGAACCTTGGGGCAACGTCTGCGACCATGCTCCCAAAATTTGGTAGCATCTCGTGTACTAACCGAGGAGAAATCGGGGTCGCATTGGTCGCACGCTGTCGCGCGCGAGCTGCTGTGCACGTGCACAGGCACGACTGACGCGCGTGTCGTATCGTGTCGTGTCTGTAGGACTCGTAGACCCAGCGCAGGGTGTGTCAGACCTAGAGCTATCCTAGGTGGACCACTGGACACGAGCACGTGTCGTGTCGTGTCGTGTGTCGCGTGTTACACGCGCGTGCACGCATGCACGACGATTGTTCGTACACTGTCAGTATCTGTGAACACGTGTTGTTTGGACACGATTCGTGTCCAATTACTGGACACGAATGCACTCTATAGTTCCCTCACATGTTTGTTATTAATTACCCACCCTTTAATTGTCATTTGGATGTGATTTCGAAGTCGAAAATTCGAATTCCCTTTTACTCTGATACCACACTGATACGGCCTGTGGGTTGTATTTCTGAATTTTGATTTCATTTTTCTTCCTTGATTTGTGATGTTAACTGTTAATTTGGCTCACCCACAAAGTTGTTAACTAATAGTTAATTGTTAGGTTAGTTTTGTTTTTGTTTTTGCAATGGGGTTTGTGATTTGGGAGTTGAGTTTGGTTTTCCTGTTATCAGTTCAGGAAACACTGAACTGTACACTCTTCACACCCCCACCTGAGAACAATGACACACACATTTGATTCTGAATTCCTGATTCACTCATTCACTCATACACCCTCACATTCTCTCACACCATAACAGTCACTCACACAGCTCTTTACACTACACAAATTGGCACATCTCACACACTCCCCTTTTAAACTGTCACACATACTCTCACACACATTGCGCACTCACACATATGTTGACACCCTCACTCACTCACATTGCTTGCATACACACTCCTACACACACACAGCCCAACACATTACCCACACATTTGATTTCATGTTTTCCTCACATTCCCTCAACATATACACACACATATGATTTACACTTTCACATTGCCTATCCTCATAGCACACATACGCACACATGTTTTACACACACTGTTTTCTCCTCTCACACACACAATCACACACACATTATATATATCCCTTTATATGCATGTATATATATATATATATATATATATATATATATATATATATATTTCCTAATCAATTTACATATGTATTACATGTATATACATGTATGTATATTTATATATATATATATATATATATATATATATATATATATATATATTTTATATATATATATATATATATATATATATATATATATATATATATATATATACATATATATATATATATATATATATATATATTATGTGGGTAATAGATACTAGCGTGTATGTGAATGTGTAGTGGGTTGTGAGATAGGATTTCATTTGCCTATTTGTATTTGGCCTATGGCATGTGTGTATCACTAGGATAGGTGACTTGTATGATATTTAGCTAGTTGACCTAGTTTGACTTCTAGAGTTGACCAAGAGTTGACCTTGGTCTATATTGACCTAGAATTGACTGGTTAAGCCTAGGTTTGACCAACCTAGATTAGTTTGACCTAGTTTGACTAAATTAGACTAGAATTGACCTAGTTTGACTGTTAGGGTTGGCTAGAGTTGACCAAAGATTGACTTTAGCCTAGATTGACCCCAAACTTCATGTAGATGCATTGTAGCAGTCTATTTCCTTATTTTAGACTTGTTGTGACTTGTACTGTTCTATAGGAGATAGACACCACTCCTCGGACAGTATATTCTTTTCGGACATTCAGGATACCAGGCGAGTACATTCTCTGATCATTTCATATCATGTTTAGGATTATCTTTCCTGCTTTAGACTATCTTACTTGATGCTGACACGTTGGTAACACGGATTAGTACTATATGGATCCCTTCATGAGATGTTATCCCTCTCGGGAGCATCAGATACTCTTGTCTCGTGTGTTTCACTTACATCATGTATCTCTTGCTTCTATTATCATGAATCTTCGGGAATCAGCTAGTGACTCATGTACTCTCATGATCACCGAGCCTTCACGAATCAATTCATGAATCACCCTATACGGGTCAAGTAGTTTGGTCATGAACCTTAACGTAACTTAACTGGATCCTTATGTATTGATTGGGGTACGGGGGAGTATGAATGGTCATGTGAATAAATATCCAAAGTATGGTAGTCATGAATCACTCTTAGTGTAGTCATGAATCAGCCCTAAGCCATTTACATGTTCGTCTTTTACTCTGAATCACAGCACTGTCTCTCTTTTATATATCATAGATATTTACTTACAGTCTCTCTTTTACATACTGCTATTCTTCAGTTTCCTGTATTTTATTCTCTAGTATGATTATATTTCCTTTCCTGCTATGACTTGTTGAGATGTATTGTGCTCGCTCCTGTCCTGACTGGACCTGTTGAAATATTACAGAGGATGAGGACGAGGCGTGCTGTCCCACTTATTATGGGGCTACCTTAGATGACAGTACAGACCTGGACCAGCAGCAGGAGCCTTTAGCTGTGGACGACACTCCACTAGACTAGGATGTTTCTTATATTTCATTTTGGGATGACTGTATTATGATATTTGGGATTTGTGGATTTGTTATGTCAGTAGACACTTAGACTCTCTGGTTGTTTCTGTGGAACTTTTCTTTCTGTATTATCTATCTATCTATCTTCTATCTTCATTCTGCCTTAGATGTGATTGAGAACTGTATATTGTTATGTCACCTCCATTCGGAGAGTATATACTGTACAGGTACCTTTATACTGTTAGATGTTTGACCTAGGACAGCGTTCTACCGCCGACACTGCGGCGTAGGCTGGACGTACCCACATCTCGTGCCCTTACTCTAGGGTGCGGGTCATGACAGATATAGGTCAAGGGAGGACAGGGCTCCCTGCGCCTGTTTTTAATTGGCTGATATGCATCAGACCATCATATTTGATGTATAGGATTGAGGACAGCTGCATCTTCGAACCGTACCTGCCCAGTCGGTTCGCTCGTCAATTCGGGTATGACCAACTTCACGTTGGTAATCCCTCCACTGCCTTCAACTGTTATGGGAAGTTAGTTGATAGTGCAAGGGCATGGAGATATTTCATTGTTGGATGTACTGGTGCTAAATTTCGTGTGTCAACCGCCACCAGTACAACTGAGCTACGAATGCTTCGTACGTATGCTCGTTTTTATGCTTCCATTCGTTCTTTTGCAAATGACTACAACATGAAGGGAAGTCTCCGAATGGGTTAAGGAAGGAAACGTCGAAGAACCAGTTAGGGTACTTTCGGACGTACCCGATGATGCTGCTGTTCTAGATGAATATCTGGAAGTGATCCCCACGGGTTTAGGAGAGGCACCAGCAGGAGCAATTAAAATTTCTACCTCTAGGAAGCGTAAATCCGACACAGCGGTTGCTGCCCGAGAGAAAAAGAAAAAGGTCACTGTTAAAGGGCCTTCCAGGCAGAGGGCTGCGACTCCGGAAAGAGAGATTCCAATTGAAGAGCCTCAAAACATTGCATCTTCTTCAGCTCATCCTGGAGAAGGGTCTTCAACATCTCAATCGACAGCAGCAACAGAAACTATGGGGCTCCTATCTCCTGGACGTCTCAGCACTTCGTTGCATCTTACTTCGCAACAAAAGGCGCAAGCTATCGAAGACACTGCCACCACTCACACTGTAGATCTAGAACCCATCCCCTCGGATGAACCGACTCTTGATTTAGAAGATGATGACTGGGATCAAGATTATGACGAACTCTTAGCACGTCCTGCACCTACTCCAGGTAAATATAAATTACACAAAATCTATACAAAATTATGTATTATGATTTTGTATATTAACTTATTTTGCTTAATCTTTGTAGGTGTCATTATTGCAGCAAGGCATGTTGCCCCTCCTCCTTCTCAAGAGACTATCCATGAAGAAGAAATAGAATCTGAAGGAGAGAGTTCTTCTTCCAAAGAAGATACTGCTCAAGAAGAATGTTCCCCATCTATGGAGGTACAACAAGAGCCTACAGTAGAGGCTCAGCAAGAATTGCCTTCTCTTGCTGAAGACAGAGAAGAAGAATTAGCTGCAGAAGAACAAGCTACAGATGAAGAAATAGTTGCAGAAGAACCAACTGCAACTGAAATACTCCCAGAACTTGAAGGGCCTGCAACCAATGAAGGTGATGAAGACACTGTCAACCCATCAACCGAAGTCGGAGACGTAGTTATAGCATCCTCAGTTATTGTTACTGATCCGGCACAAATTCTTGAGACGACAATGTCCGAACCTGAATCAGTCACAACAATCACCATTCCTCCTGCAACAATCACCGCCACCGAAACTCAATTAGTTTAAGCTCCAGAAACGGCTGGAGATATAATCCATACAAATGCTAAAAATATTGTTTCTGGACCTCCTGAGGATCAGTTAGTCTTGGTAGCAACGACAACTATGACTTCCTCTCATCATGCAACCAAGGCAACAACAACATCTGCTCCCAGTCTTCAGAAGAGGGATTTAGTAGAGCTTGCTGCCACACCAAGCTCTAATACAGAAATGAATCTTTTAGTTGAGATTCATACAGAAGCTTTTTATAAAAATCTGGCGGCTTTGATCAAGATGGTCCTGAAGAAGGGCCTAAATTACGAAAGCTTGAAGGCTGCAATTGCTCCCACCATCGGGAATGTTGCTATGTTCAATGACGCTGAGAGAGCAGCAGCTTTGGAGAAGGTGGTGGAAGGACTTGAACAGCCTATCAAGAAATATCTAAGGCTGTCAAGTAAAACCCTTGAAAGTCTCATCCAAACCGAGTATGATGCTTTATCTGCAGAATACATCACTCGGGAGACTATTTTTAAGGAATCTCTCCAGGAATACAGCAGTAAAGTTGCCAAGGAGCGAGCTTTCCTGAATGAAAATAAACCCCTGCTGGAGACACATAGAGAAGCCTATGAAACTTCAAATATGAGAATCTATCAACAAAATGATAGAATTCGTGAAGTTGAGGCAGAGTTGGCTCGTTTGAAAGCAGAAAGAGAGCAGATGATTGCAGCTCGAGACCAATATTTGATGCAGAGCTCAATATTGGAAGAGAAGGTTTTTGGTGCTGAAGCTACCAATAAAACCCTTGATGATGCCAAGGATAAAATGATAGCTACTTTCGCCGAACTCTCCCATCTCTGTACTCCAGAAGCTTGTCGCACCATAGCTACTATAAATGTATTGAGTTCTCATGAAAGGCGCTTGGCAGAGTTACAGAAAATGCTTGAAGATGTATCTGCTCCACCTTAGGAAATAAATAATTTTTTATTCTTCTTTTCATGTCATCAATAAAGAATTTTGTATTCTTTTATCTTTTCCATTCTGTAATATTTCAAGAAGTGAATAAAATATTAGTTCTATGACCCTATCATTTATTTTGAATTTAAATAATAGGTATGAGATAGAAAATACTTATCAGAGGTAATATGAACATGATAAGTCTTCTAGACTCAACAAAGTAGATTATATCTATCCAGAGGTAATGTGGACATGATAGATAATGAATCTTGTTTTCTTTTTAGAGTATACAATACTATCAGAGGTAATATGAACATGACCGATTGTAATAACTCAAAGAAAATAGAATAATATCTATTCAGAGGTCATATGGACATGATGGATAAGAAAAGAAGTAGACTTAATATCTATTCAGAGGTGAGAACATGATAAATAATAAATCTTTTTCTTTCTAAAATCAGCTAGTAAGACAGAAGATCAAAATTCTCTTTTAGGAGAACAAATAATCAGCTTAACCAAACCTTGGTAGCTGGAGAATAAAGAAGAAATTCAAACATAGTATTTCTTCAAGAATTTGCCATTGATTGGCATCATTATCACATCTCTATTGGGTTTAGACAACCTATAGGCACCATTGGAGAATACTGTCTCGACTACATAAGGACCTTCTCATTTAGCTTGGAACTTGTCTTTGCTCTTATGAGTCATAACCATAGGTCTTCGGACAGCTAAGACTAGCTCACCGACTTTGAATACCCTCTCTTTAACTTTACGGTTGAAAGCTCGAGATATACGGGCTTGATATAGCTCGATGTGCTGTTGTGCTTGAAGACGCTTCTCGTCCAGACCCTTAAGTTCTTGGAGTCGTAAGCGATCATTATTTTCAGAGGTTAGCTCATTAGCGATGGCTATTCTAAGAGACGGGATCTAAATTTCTAATGGAAGAACAGCCTCACATCCGTAAACCAGTGAGAATGGTGTAAAACCAGTGGGAGTTCGGACTGTTGTTCGATAAGCCCATAAACATTCTCCAAGTTTCTCATTCCAATTACGTTTATTAGAAGAGACGAACTTTTTGAGAAGTTTAATAATAGTTTTGTTGAAAGCTTTCGCTAAACCATTAGCAGCTGGATTATAAGCCGTAGAAGCTATGTTCTGGATCCAATTTTTATCACAAAATCGATAAAATGCCTGACTGGCAAATTGTGGTCCATTATCATGGATTATCCTTCGGGGAACTCCAAAACGATAAATGACATGATGTTTGATGAAGCTAACCACATTAGACGTTTTTACTTCCACAAGAGGAACTGCTTCTGTCTATTTAGAAAAGTAATCGGTTATAGCCAGGATAAATCGATGTCCTTTGATAGAAGGAGGATTAATTGGACCAATAATATCTATGCCCCAAGCTTCAAAAGGCCAAGAAGTTGCTGTAGGATGTAAGAATTCAGAATGTTGGTGAATAAAGTCAGCATAAATCTGGCATGCTTTACACCGTCTGGCATAATCCACAGCGTCTGCTATCATAGAAGGCCAATAATAACCCATTCTTCGAATACGGTCCTGTAGTTTCGGACATGGTTGATGCGCCCCACAAACTCCATCATGAGCTTCACGTAGTGTTTGTTTGGCTTCACTTTCTGAAAGACAACGCAATAAAAGTCCGTCATAAGAACGACGATACAACATATGCAAAGAAGAATCGTAGTAGAATCGAAATGATCGTCTTTTGATTGATGCAGCTTCTTTTAGATTTTCAAGTAAAATCCAATGGACCGCATAATCAATAAATGGACTTCTCCAATCCCTTTGCTGAGAATTTGATTCTATAATATAACTCTGTTCGATATGTAAATTATTTTTGACACATAATAGATCTCTATCCAACAAAGTAATAGTAATTTGTCTTCTAATTGGAACTGCTAAGTCAGCAGCTAGACTAGTAAGAGCATCAGCTTCCAAATTTTTAGAACGTGGTACGAATTCAATGAAGAATCCTTTGAATGAAAGAATCAATTCAATTACCACTTGATGATAGGGAATGGGGTCAGGATTTTTGACTTCATATGTCCCTCTGACTTGATTAACAATCAGTTGAGAGTCTCCATAAGCTTCCAGGAACTCAATATCCAATTGTTTTGCTACTTGAAGACCAATTAGCAGAGCATTATATTCTGCCACATTATTGGAACATGATTTATTAAGAGAATAAGCACGATATATGACCATTTTATCAGGAGAGACCAAGACGATGCCTACTCCAGAGACAATATTGCCTTTAGGCCCAACTCGTGATGCTCCATCAAAGTATAGCTGCCAAATATCATCCCTCAAAGTAATGTTGCAATATACAACTTCATCTGGAATATCTTCATATAGTTTGGAAGTTTCAGGTATAGGGTGAGCTGCTAAGAAGTCAGCAAATGCTTGACCCTTTACTAATTTTTGAGGTATGTAGACCATATCATAAGGAGTAAGCAACATTGCCCAGGTGGCTAACTGGGAGTTAAGGATACCTGGTTTTCTCATCAATTCCCGAATAGGATTTATTCTGGATATGACATGAATAGTTTGTCCCGTTATATAATATGGCATCTTTTGAATGGCAAAACCAAGGCTAGACATTCTTTTTCCACAGGAGTATACCTGTGTTCAGCTCCAACCATCATTCGGCTAAGATAATAAATTGCATGTTCATGACCTTTATCACTTTTTGTGCAAGAAGAGCACCAAGAGAATGATCTAAGGCTCGAACATATAGCAAAAATGGTCTTCCTACTACTGAAGGTACCAGAACAGGTGGATTTGTAAGGTATTGCTTGATGTCATTGAAGGCTTTTTGACATGCTTCATCCCAAACAAATGATACACCTTTCTTTAATAGATGAGAGAAAGGTTGACATCTTCCAGAAAGATTGGATATAAATCTCCTGATATAAGCAATACGACCCTGAAATCCACAGAGTTCTTTCAGATTACGTGGAGGACGCATTTCAAGAATTGCTTTGACCTTATCAGGATCAACATGGATACCTTAAGAAGTAATGACAAATCCTAAAAACTTGCCACTGGAAACCCTTAAGAAAGACTTATTAGGGTTCATCTTTAATTAATGTCGACGCATCAACTCAAATACTGTCTTCAAGTCTTGAATGTGATCATCTTTTGACCGATTTTTGACAGCGATGTCATCCACATAACATTCAACTATTTTTCGTAGATGTTCTTAAAAAATATTGCTCATGGCCCTTTGATAAGTAGCACCGACATTTTTCAGACCAAAAGGCATAACTGTATAGCAATAAACTCCAAGGGGTGTACGAAAAGCAGTATGCTTTTCATCTCCTGGATGCATCTTAATTTGAATTTATCCTGAAAATCTGTCTATGAAAGACATGCGTTCAAAACCACATGTATTGTCTATCATGACATCGGTAATCGAAAGTGGAAATTCGCCTTTTGGACAAGCTGCATTAAGATCTCCTAAATCTATGCAAACTCGGACTTTTCCATTCTTCTTCATGACAGAAACAATGTTGGCAACCCAGTCTGGGTGTTGTTCTTCACGAACAAAGCCACATGTGATCAGCTTTTGACTTATGCTTCAATTGCATCCATCATATCTGGTCGAAAATGTCGCTGCTGTTGTTTTACAGGTTTGGCATTAGGAAGAATATTGAGTTTATTAGTAGCTACTTTAGGATCCAGACCCGACATATCCTCATAACTCCATGCAAAAATATCAATATATTCTTTAATCAGCTTTATTAACTCTTCTTTTTCATCTTCAGAAAGGTTTTTACTGATGAATATTGGCTTAGACGTAGTTTCGTCTCCAACGTCAATCTGGACAATTTTATCTTCTGTAGGTGGCTGTCGTTTTTCAAACCGAAGCTCCCACTGAGTGTCCATTTATTGTGTCCAAGGGTCATTTTCAAATAGTTCAGATTCACCATCAGTTTGAACCATATTGACTGAAAAGGTGCACTCAGATTCAACATACTGTACTCCTTCAGAATCTGAGGATTGTGAAGAAGTGGAAGAAAATTCTTCTTCCATATCTTCATTAAACATGTGGGATGGATCATATCCCAAACCATGATGAGTTCGTTGATAAAATGGATCACCACATAACGGTAATCGTCTCCCTTTTCCTTGATTGAGACCTAACATGGTTTTCAAATCATATCCTATGTTCTGAATAATCTTAATAGATTATTGACTATATCTGTCAATTCTTATTTTTTCCTTATCCTTCTCTTCGAGAATATCTGTCTGGATAACAGGATTATTTCTAGCCAAGCCAAACACAATTTGGCACTTGTTTTTCTTATTAGACGGGATCACAAAATAAGATTCTTTGTGACGTCCATAAGTTACACAAGCTTGTGATGATGAGGCTACAGGTAGAAGATAAGGAGAAGATGTTAGGAACCTTTGAGCATAGGGTCCAACATCGATATGAGGAGGAAAAGAATTATCTTTATGATTAATATATAAGGATTCCTCTGTATTTATGTCAGTTTTATGTTGATGACTTTGATTATCAGCAGATAAAGTCATTCTTTCAATAAATTTGACAGCCATATACTCCAAAAGGAAATCTTCATTAAAATAAGAGAATACAGAGTGATCAATATTTACATCATTTACGGATTGACTATTACGCTTTGGATTGATTATTAACGGACCGTCATCCGTCTTCAGCGTAGTCTTGCCAAGGTTGATAACCAGTGGTTCTGGATTAGTTGTACGAGAAGTATGTCCTTTGACTTTGATCATGAGAGGCTGATCACCAGTGTTGGCTTGAACCCTACTTTTGACCGAAATCCTCACATCTTCATCAGACGTAGCTTGAGTTCTTTCTTTGATTTTAATTACCAAAGGTTCACCATTGACAGGTTGAGATTGAATTCGACCTTTAACTTTAATCATCAAAGTTTGATCTTCTGAAGGATCTTCTAAGGCAGATTGATCTTCTGCTGGCGACCGATCTTCAGCCATATCAGATATTTCCTTCACATGCTCCTGTTTGTAGAGTATTGAATCAGACAAATAGGCTTCAACACTCATAAAAGGATTGATATCTGCGAATTCAGTCTTCACAATCCCTTGAGAATCCATATACTTGAAGCATTGGTGGAGTATTGAAGGTACAATGTTATGCTCATGTATCTACGGTCTTCCAAGGAGGATGTTGTAAGATACAACTGAGTTGATAACATAAAAGGTTGCCATAGTTCGAAGATCACCTATTTGAATCTTCAGACGAATCTTCCCCAATGGTTTACTCTTTCCAGAATTGAAACCAACTATTGTTGTAATAGTGTAAGTCAAATCACTAGTAGGAATCCTCAGGGGTCATAGCATACTCTAAAGAATAATACTAATAGAAGACCCAGGATCAATATAAATCTTGTCAATTTCAGTAGAGTCAATATACCATGTGTAACATAGAGGCCTGTCGTGTCTATTATGCTTCAACAACATATCTTCTTATGTGAAGGTAATATTAGGAATTGATTCCATCATACTATGACATTGGGGACACAACACTGGTATATTGTCAGGACTTTTGAGTTGAGCTACGCATGAATCTGCCTGTAGCAAAGCTTCACTCAAAGTTTTTCGACTTTCTTTAGAAAGACGAAGCAACTCAAAGATAGAAAGTCTAGCCAGAGTATTAGCTAATTGGGATAGAATATCGAACTTGTAGGGTTTCATCACTACCCCTTGATTTGAAGCAGACTTCAATGGGACGTCAAAGCGTACTACTTTCTGTTTCCCTTTTTCAACCGCTGATGGTTTAGAAGGTCTTGTCTCAGCAGGAATAGAAGATGACTGAGTTGGTAGTGTTTCAGTGACATCATCTGCTTCTTTGGGAGTTCCCTCATAATCTTTGTGGTACTCTTTCCCAGATCTCGTACCAGCAAAAGTTTTTTCTTCAGACTCAGGAGAATGAAGTACCATATTACAGGATTTAGTCTTCTTTCCCTTAGTCTTCTTCTTATGAGGATTTTATGAGGAACCTCAAATCCCAATCCAATGGTAGATTTTTGACCTTGAATTTGTAAAGGAATTCACATTCCTTTATCATAGTTCAAGCCTTCCGCCTTTTGAAAGTCATAGCCCATCTTTTTCATGAGATGGACTGATTGTTGACTATACATGTGAGTGGGTAGTGGACTCTCAACAAATGATCCAACAGAGGAAGAAGGAACAGAGACCTCTGTAGCCACAGGAGTAGAGGCTTTCGAGATAGAAGAAAAAATCCCTACAGAAGCTTTCTCATAAGCAGCAAAAACTTGTTGTGCCCTGTATAAAGGGACACTATTCATTGCTAACCATTGTCGATGAGTAAGTTTGAGTTTGGTAGGAGGAGCCAAACTTGGAGTGCATATATTCAGACCCCTTAGTCTATCCTCCAAAGGAATGCCGTCCCAAAGATGATCCAAATCATCATGATCTGGAGTAACAACATGATAAATCATATTACAGGTTTTGACTTTTTGACCTTTCTTAGATTTTAAAGTTTTACTTTTATCTTCTATTTCAGGTACTAAGTCAGGCTGTACCCACATAATTTCACCATTTTTTAATGTGAGAGGCAATAATCCTTTACTTTGCTCTCTAGCTGGCGGGAGATTCACAATCTTCATTGTCGCCTTTGGAATTGGGATAATCCCATCTGGAACTTGCTGTGGAAGAAAACCTCCAAATTGAAGAGAAACCATATTAGTTGTGACTGTATGCTCATCTTTGGTTAAAGCGATGGCATTAGCATTTATCAACTCTTGGATTTTCTTCTTTAAAACATAGCAAGCCTTGGTAGGATGATTTATGTATCTATGATAGATACAATACTTGGGATTATCAGTTAGATTCACCTCATTAGGTCGTTTTGGCTCTGGAATTTGGAGTTTACCACTCTTCACGAGACATTGAAATATCCCTGGGATATCACTGTCATCAAAATAGTACTCTTCTTTTGGTTTGGAAGACTTTGGATTATTTGGTGTCATTTTGGGTTTTGAAAGATTCACCACTAGGGTTTCCTTCCCTTTCCTATTGCGATTGCCAGAATTGTTACCTGAAGAGGCTATCTTTCCTTTGTCTTCTGAGACGAAAATCATTCCATGTTCACAAGCCAATCTACCATTGGTCTCGGCTAAAACTGATGCTATAATGAATGAGGTCCAATCTGTGAATTGAGAGACTGTAAAGACAGCAATGGTTGGTCGCATATTCATTTTGCATGTATCAATTAATGCTGAATCTGGCATACTAGGAGGCATCTTCAAAGTAGCCTGTCGAAAACGTTCAATAAACGTCCGAGTATCTTCTTTCTCTTTCTGTTTAATCTCTATTAAGGAGGACATATTCATGTCCATGCCTCCTTCATAGAAACGAGAGAGAAACATTACTTTAAATTCGTCAAAAGACGATATGTAATTATCGGGCAGACTGCGATACCAGTCGTATGCAGTGCCTGTCAAACACCCAATGAAAACTCGGGGGAGAAGAGCATCATTCTTTTGTAGATGTACAGTCATAATATCAAAATAATTGATATATTGACATGGAGAAGCCTTTCCATCAAATAACACCATAGATTGTGGCTTGAATTTTGGAGGAAAATACACATCATTCCAATGGGAAGGATAAGGTTATTTGATCCCTAACCTCTGGAGTTGATCTTTGTGCTTAAGAACATTAAACTGTGCTTTTAACTCACGAACTGCTTGAATAGCTTCAATAGTTTGAGGAAGCACATTTGACTGAATAGTGGCTGGATGTACCGTAACCCCCACCGGAGGTGGTATATCTTCTGGAATGAGAGGATCTGGAGATGCGAAGTTTTGATTGATAGCAGGCTCTTGACTAAGATTATTCAAAGGTATGTCAACCCCTTGACTATCTTGAGTTTGTGCTGCTACCTGTGTAGAAGTATGGAAAAGGACAAGAAAAGTCCATGCGGCTCCAAACAGAGGGAGCCTCATGCGGCTCAGGAATCCTTCAGAACATTATGCGGCTCGAGACTCCCCAACAGCCCCATGCAGCTCAGGCAAAGACACGCGGCCACACGTTGTCCGCTTCTACAGCCGGCCATAAAGCCGCCTCCCAATTAATTGCTATGACGACAGCTCTGACGCAATGAATAACAGCTCTGACACAATGAATGACAGCTCTGACATAAAAGCTGTAATGATGATGACGTGCTCCTTGGAAAAAGAAGAAAATCTTTCTGGCAGGATCCGTCAAGTCCCAAGCACCCCTATGCGGCTGCCCGCTTCATGCGGCTGCCATCCCTATGCGGCTGCCAATCTTCATGCGGCTGCCCGCTTCATGCGGCCGTTTTCTTCATGCGGCTGCCCACTTCATGCGGCTGCGTCCTTCATGCGGCTGTCCACTTCATGCGGCTGCATCCTTCATGCGGCTTCCCACTTCATGCGGCTGCGTCTTTCATGCGGTTGCTCATTTTATGCGGCTGCCTCCTTCATGCGGCTGCCTCCTTCACAAGGCCGCCACCCTCATGCGGCTGTTACCTTCATGCGGCTAGCCATATGCGGTTCACTTAGAGACCGCACACGATAGAGAGACACGTGGCGATCCTCATGACAAGTTGAGACACGTAGTTGTCTTATCCCCTTGGAGTTATGGCTGCTCCCAGATCCTGACAACCAGATTTAGTACAATTACCGTTATTACTCAAATCAAATCTGATTTGTTGTGATTAAGCAAATTGGACACGTGGCAGGAGATCTGAGCTTGTCATGACAAATTATGAAGATTTATTACAATCAGCATTAATTGCCCATACAGATTTGGCGCAATCAAGAATCAATTGCCCAGATGTAATGCAATCAAGATTAATGGCCCAGATGATTGGCCGTCGACTTTTCAAGGAGGGAATCATTGCAATCCCTAATGATTACACCCCACTCCTATAAATAGCAAGGTGCCATTTCCTTGCAGAAGGATCGGATCCAGAGAAACAAAAAAAATATAGCAAGATGCCATTCCCTTGCAAAATAGATCCTCTCCACCTGGCTGGACACACAGAGAGACAAAAGGCGCGCACAGAAGAGTCTTTCCATCCTGAGAGCATTTCTTCATCGGAGCCAAGGCTACGTCTGATCGTCCAAGGAGTAAGACAGAGCGGCCGTCGCTTTCCCGAGCCTCTACCGTCACCCCCCAGAATCAAAACTAAACAATCGTACTTAGATTGTTGTACCTAGGTTTTCGTCCCTAGGCTTTCTTTGTACGAGCGAGTTTGTGTTGTGAAGTAAAAGTCCAGTCCTCCCATATAATTGTTCTATTCTTTTATAATCAATGGCAAACATGATGGCGACTCTGTTGGGGATTAACTTCTCCACGGCTGAGGAGTTGGTGACGCAATTAGACGCAGCCAAACTTGGCTCCACTCAACAAATGCTGGTCGCCCGGTTCGACCAACAGGCGTTTGAAGAAATGCTCTCTGGCGGGAGCGCTGGCCCGGTCCAGCGGCGAGTCCGTATGAAGAAGGCCCGCTGGGAGTTGAGACCCAAATCATTCGCTCCTCCCCAAGCTCTCGAAGAAGTACTCTCTGTCGCCCGAGACAGTGGAGAAGTCTCGCGTGCGGCCCCACTTCAGACCACAGAGGACTCTGCGGTCCCCAAGTCCGGCAGAAGAAAACACTATGAAACTGGACTTGCAGGGGTAAAGAGGAAATCTGTGCAATCCAAGCCGCATAAGGACGCCAGCCGCATGGAAGCTTATACGGTCGCAACTGTCAACCGCATGGAGAAAACTCATGCGGCCACAAAAGTCAGTCGCATGCAGAAAACCTATGCGGCCAGAACTTCCAGCCGCATGCAGACAGCGTGCACGGCCATGACTTCTAGCCGCATACAAAAAGTTCGTACGGCCACAAAGGATAGCCGCATGCAGACAGCCTGCACGGCTACACATACCAGCCGTATGCAGACAGCCTGCACGGCCACCGATCCCAGCCGTATACCATCTACTCCATGCGGCTTACGGTCAGTCTTTGACCGCCTCTTATACGGTCCTGACCATGGAGGCTCTCTGGAGCATATGCCAGACTTTGTTGTGACCAGCTTGGACTCTTCCTACTACGCACTCTCAGGTGCTAGAAGGAAGAAGTCTCGGGCAGCGCGGGTTTGACGAGCTCAGTAGGCTGTCCCAACTTCTGACTATTAGGGCGTTCTGCTGACTATTATGCGGGCCCCTGATGGAAGGTTGTGCAGAACTACCCGTGTCCAGCCCCCGGCGGCCAACGAACGGGATAGTTATCAAGAATCTCCCAATAAGGATCAGGGACAAGTACTCGCGCTACCCCCATATCAGGGAGCAGGCAGGAGGCCAACACACTCATGTGCTCAGGATTCCCAAGCCCACAAAACAGGTGACTTACGCAACATGATTCGTCACAAGCGCAAGGAAAGAGACGAAGATTTGATGTGCAGAGAGTCCTATCAAGGACATCGATGCACCCAAGTCATTGTCAACTGCTGCTGCAACAAGGCAGCAGTACAAAAAGACCGGCGGTTCGTCTTCCAAAGGTTGCGACACCCAAGCTCAGAAGTCGGGGCGCTTCTCGTCGCCTCTTGCAATTCTGCTCTGAAGATTCCTGGCAGCGGTAGAGGGAAGAAAACAAATGTCTCCAGCCCAAAAATTTCAACCGGCGTAACCAAAAAACTTTTTTCTAAACGGTTGTCTACCACAATTACAGGAGGAGTTTACCAAGGTACCCGCTTAAAGACGAAATCTGCAACTCTTGGAGATCCATCCACATCTCTGGGAGATACTGGAGCCGGGGGTAGCATTCCTCCAAATATCCACAACAACCCGGTGTTCCAAGAAGATAGTTCGGGAGAAATGGTTCACCTAACAGATGCAGCAGATCCCGACGTCCCTGAGGACGTCCACAATTCTCAAGACGAGGCAAACTCTGAAGCTGAGGTACCACTCTTTCTGAGTCCGAACCAGAGGATAACATTCCCACATACCCTGACGACTTCTCTGTACAAGGGTACGACTCAAAGGGCACATCCTCTACCGTTCCTTCCATCTCTCCTCATGTAAGGACGGTGTTCATGACGGACAGCAACCAAGAGGGTCCCAGTGATCGCCAACGTATCGACACTCTGGAGGCCATACTGCATGCTTTGGTCAAGTCCGTTGACGAGATCTAACGGCCCTTCCAACTCTGTAAGGAAGGACGCCTGGTCAAACAAGCTTAGTTTCCGCAGTCAATGCAGACTCGAACTCAGCTGCACCAAACCCGGGCGATAATCCCCCTAAAATATCGGCTCCCACTGCTGCAGACGAGGCCAGGAAGGCAAGAAGAGAGGTCTAGGAACTCCGGGCCATGTTCCAAGCCCGAGAAACCTGCCAAGACCTCAGGATATGACAGCTGTATCCTGCTGCGTGGAGAGATGTTCCCTTTCCACCAAAATATAAACCATTCCACATCAATCCATATGATGGGAAGATATCTGCAAGCTGGTACATCACCTACTTCGAAGTCACAATCGACCATCTGTCTCATGACGACGCTATACTTACGCGGTTGTTCATTGGAGCCTTGGAAGGGGTCGCCTTCGACTGGTACCGCAATTTGCCAGACAATTGCATCCACTCCTTCACCGACTTCAAACGTATATTCTTGGAGAGGTTTTACGAAGTAGGATAAGACGTGACAATGTCCACCCTCATGGACATTGTTCAGGGAGAAAAGGAGCTGACAAGAAACAATATCGAGCGGTTTTGCCAAACCGTGATGAAGCTGCCTTCCGGTAACCCTGATTCCTCCTTGATTAAAATTTGCCAAAAGAGATTGCTTCCCATAATCAGCCTCTGGATAGGCGAAAGTCAATTCAAGGATTGGAAGACGTTCATCATCAGTGCCACTAGCGCAGAAGACAAGGTGAAGAAAGCCCGCCAACTAGGATTGCACATCTCGGAAGGGGAAGACAAGGGCAAACGCCTTAACGCCAACAACAACAACGGTGGTAACTCCTCCAGCAACCGAGATAACAAGGGCAAGCAGGCTATGGTGGCCGACACAGCCCCAAAGCCCGAATCAAAGCCAGCAGAAAAGTAGTGGCCTCAGATGACTTACTCCTTCGAGGATGGCCATGTTAAGCCCATCTTAGACATGCTCATCCAAGGAGGACGAATTCAGCTCCCTCCTCCCAGATGTGAGCCTCGTCCTGCAGATATGGAGAGTCCCAAGTACTGCCATTACTATCGCTATGTTCACCATGCTACACAAGACTGCTACCAGCTGAAGCGATATATCCAACATCTCATCGATTCTAAGGCCCTGGCCATTGATTTCGAAGAGGTGACCGTGGCGGCCAATATGGTGTCAGTACAATATGGCAGCTTCCCTCCGACAAAGACTCAAGATGGAGTAGTACCCGTCCCCAGAGCAAAGATGGAGTTCGCTAACTTTCCACCCCCCCGAGACCAAGCTACTGGTCTAGTGCCCCTTACAACATCACGGGGAGAGATCAAGTGGGTCCATCCGGACTTGGTACCTAAGGTAACTCAGTCCGCACCTCCCTCCACCAGTAAAAAGAAGAATGGAAAAGTCAAATCATGCCGCACAATCTCGGCAGAGGTCGAAGAAGCTACTGCTGTTGTTACCCGTTCCGGCGCACAAACCCAACCTCCACCGGGTAACTCGACTGAAGATCATCAGCTAACAACTGCTGATGCTCCAGGACCCTCGCAGCCTTCAACGACCGACAAGCCTAGGCTGAAGGAAACTCGCTTCGACAAAACGCTCCAAAAAGCGACGCCTCATGGGCTGGACAGGCCCTACAACTTAGACATCTTGGCACAATTGGCTAACACACCGGCCAAATTATCGCTATACGAGCTCCTGAGACTATCCAAGGACGTTCGCGTCGTACTTAGCGAGGCACTCCAGAATGCCGACGCATATCTGGCTCAGTCGAGTCTCACTAGGGAAAGCCCGCCTGCAGATCTCTAGGACAGCGCTTGCACAGGCGCAATGCCCAACATCATCTTCACTCTGTAGGATATGCTTATCAAGACCAACCTGCATGATCGCCCTCTGTATTATACTGGGTACATTGGCGATATCAAGGTGGACCAGATGCATATTGACCCCGGTTCCTCTATAAGCATCATCCCGAAGAGCCTACTACACCATCTGCGTATACCAATGCATCGCCTGATGCTGACAAGTACCGCCATCAGCGGTTTCAATTCAGACATGAGCTACCCAATCGGGAAGATTCGCCTAAAGTGCCAAATCGGCGACCTTCAGTCAGAAGTGACCTGTTATGTCATAGATGCGGACACTTCCTACAATATTCTTCTGGGGCGTCCTTGGATACACGATTATATGATCGTGCCATCCACACTATACCAGTGCTTCAAGTACGTCGATAAGTATTGCCTCGTGAGGACAGAATTTGCCGACATCGATCCCTTTAAAGGGTCGAATCCTACTACTCAGACTCATGCTTGTACGAGAAGTCAAAAAAGTATCTCGTCGAAGGAGATACTCAAGCTCAAACTGAGGCAGCAACTGGATCATAAGAACCTCTGACGATCCACCTCCAAGCCCATAAACCTGGCATAACTGTGCCCCTTACAGCCACTCTGCGTAAGGACGTAATTAACCTCTCTGCACAGGAAGAACAGATGATAATCCGACTGCCAAGGTCTGGCCAAGCGCCAGGACCCACGACAAAGCCACTGTCAATCAGGCTGCCTAAAGCTAGCCAGAAACAAACAGAGGAGCTCAATCCCTCTTTCAAGCCAATGACGATTCATCTTTCCAGAATGAATCGACAGCCGAGCGCTAAGCCGGGGACTGCTAGCCAGCCAACAACTCCCCGCCCAGCACCGAGCACCAAACTGGGGGTTGCTAGTACGCTAATGACTCCACGTTCTGCTCCACCTATGGAGCCCCTGATGATTAAGCTGCCTAAGTCATTCTCTCAGTCTTTATTTACACAAGGATAGCTGAAGAAGAGTCAGAGCTGGCCAAGTATGTGGCTGCTTACACTGCCGTGCCATCCACAGATGATGTAATCCCACTAGAAAATATACCTTACGTCATCAATAAAGGGCTGTCTTTGAACTACCTCGAGCTTGATAAGCTTTGTACAATGTATGCTATGGAATACGACATAGGCACTCACCTGCACACACAGGTAACAAATGTCTACACCGCAAACCAACTGACTCCAGTAGAAGATGCTTACCGCATAATTGAGGGAGAGGATCATCCAATCATCTTCGACCGAAAGAATGATCCACAACCCTTCAGGGTAGAAGAAGTTGATCTCGAACCCGACACCGCGAGATTGCCCCTTTATCTGTATAGTTCCCGATCCAAGTACCTTATGCAAAAAACAAGGATATGATCTGGAAACTACACCTGGCTTGAACTATGGCACTGGATGGTGATTACCCTTACAATCGCCGGTCCCGGCTGGAAAACCACGAGACTACTATAACAAAACCAGATATGGGCTAAGTTATGTTATACCGGCAACAACCCCTAAAAGCTCAGACGAGGAATGCGACAGGCATTCACACTCAACCGGATTACCCACTTTCGATTCAGATGTCAGCATCGGGGACATGTTCAGGCAAGTCTAAACCGTCAATATGGCATTTGCCGACGCCTACGAAGAAGATGAAGACATTCCCGAACTTCTTGAGCTAGAGCCATGGGCACAACAACTAGATGCGCAGTAGGAGAAGTGGTTCGAACAAAGAGAGCCTCCCATCGAGGATGAGGTTGTACAAATCGATCTCGGTGATGAGTCCTCTCCAAAGCCCATCTTCGTCAGCAAGAATCTGACAGAGGAAGAGCGAGAATCACTACTGCAACTCGTCAGAGAATACATCGACGTGTTCGCCTGGAGCTATGAAGATATGCCAGGACTGAACCTCGAGATTGTACTTCACAAACTCAACATCCGTTCGGACGCAAAATCGGTCAAGCAATAGCAACGTCGGTTCTGTCCAGACGTCATAAATGCCATTGAAGCCGAGGTAAACAAATTGATAGCCAGCGACTTCATCTGTGAGGAACAGCATCCAGTCTGGGTCGCCAACATAGTACCAGTCCTCAAGAAAAGTGGAAAGATTCGAATCTTTATTGACTTTCGCAATCTGAATGAGGCGTATCCTAAAGATGAGTTCCCTCTCCCTATCACGGACATCATGATTGACAACACCTGCGGCTTCGAGCGTATGTCATTCATGGATGGTTTCTCGGGATACAACCAAATCAAGATGTCTCCCGACGACGAGAAGCACATATCATTCCGAACACCGATTGGCACATATTGTTACACAGTCATGCCTTTCGGTTTAAAGAACGCTGGCGCCACCTATCAAAGAGCTATGAGCGTCATCTTTAGAGACCACTTACGTAAGACAGTAGAATACTACGTTAACGACATCGCCGTCAAAAGCCGTTCTAAGGAAGATCATCTGCATGATCTGAGGACAGTATTCGACCTGATGCGAACGCATAATTTGAAAATAAATCCCACAAAATCCTTCTTGGGCGTATCCAGCCGAAAGTTCTTGGGTTTCATCATCACCTCCCAGGGTATCCACGTAGACCCTGAGAAGACGAAGGCAATCATGGAGATGGGTCTCCCGAGAAATCTCCGTGAACTCCGAGGCCTTCAAGGGAGGCTAGCCTACATCAAGAGGTTTATCTCTAACCTCTCCGGACGATGTCAACCATTCACCCACCTTATGAAGAAAGGTGTTTCATTCGTATGGGATGAAGAATGCCAGCGTGCCTTCGACAGCATCAAAGAATACCTGACGAACCCTCCAGTCCTGGTAGCCCCGATTGCTGGAAGACCATTCTTACTCTATGTACGAGCGATGGAACATTCTCTCGGTGCTCTGCTAGCACAAAACAATGATGCAGGCCATGAGCAAGCTATATATTACCTCAGCCGAATGAATATGGGGCCGGAGCATCGATATACTGCCGTAGAAAAAGAGTGCCTTGCTCTGGTTTTCGCCATTCAGAAGATGCGACACTACGTCACAGGACAAACCATCTACGTCATATCAGGAGTCAACCCCCTCAGGGTCCTCATGACTAAACCAGGCACACTCAGCTCTCGTCTCGCTACTTGGGCGATATTACTGTCCTCCTACCACATGATCTTCGTCCCGCAAAAGGTTGTTAAAGGTCAAGCTCTGGCAGACTTTTTGGCAGCTCATCCAGGTTCGAAGTCAACCAAAATAGACGAAGAGATTCCAGACGAGGTCGCTAATTCAAATATGGCCTCCCATGATACCATATGGCGGATGTTCTTCGACAGCGCTTCTAGAACCGGGCCCAAGGGCAACATCGTCGCTGGAGGCAGAGTAGTACTGATTTCTCCTACCGGGCTGGTGATCAATCGAGCTTATTCCCTCACAGAGTCCTGTTCAAATAATGTGGCTGAGTACAATGCTTTGGTCATTAGCCACCGACTTACAAAAAAACTGGGGGTAGAGTACCTTGAAGCATATGGCGATTCACAGTTAATCGTCAATCAGATTCGGGGTTCATACGAGGTTCGCCATGAAGACATGATCCTCTATCACCAAATAGCAATTGACATCATCTCGTCCTTGGGAGGGTTCTTCATAGAGCACGTTCCCAGGCTCCAGAACATTAAAGCCGATGCCCTAGCAGGCCTTGCCGCTTCCTTAGCAGTTCCGAATCATGCTCATCATCTGGTTGACATCACAAGTCGTGAGTTGGTCTGTCCCAGGAATAATGTTCAAGGTGTCGAGAGTTACTCCACGTTGACCATCGATGAAGCACCAGACTGGAGACAAACATTCATTGACTTCGTAGTCTACGACATCCTGCCAGAGAATCCGAAGGAAGCCACTTCCATCAGAAGGCGTTCCCTCAGATTCTTCTATGATACAGAGACGAAAATGCTATATCGACGATCATACGATGGATTACTGCTTCGATGTCTGTCGAACATAAAAGCCAAAGAAGTCGTGCGTGAAGCCTATGATGGCATCTGTGGGGCCCATCAGCCTGGCCCGAAACTACAGGATCGCCTTCGACGAATGGGCTATTACTGGCCTACGATGGTTGCAGACACGATAGACTATGCAAGAAAATGCAAAGCCTGTCAAGTCTACGTAGATTTCATCCACCAGCCATCCGAGTTTCTACATCCGACGTTGGCATCCTGGCCCTTCGAAGCATGGGGGATGGACATCATCGGTCCGATCACTCCGCCTTCGTCCCGAGGTCATCGCTTCATACTCGCAATCACAGATTACTTTTCTAAATGGACGGAGGCTGTTCCGCTTGCAGAAGTAAAGACTTCAAACGTGATCAGCTTCCTCAAGCATCACTTTATTTATCTCTTTAGACTGCCCCGAAGGATAATCCATGATAATGGTCTGCAGTTCGCAAGCTACGCCTTCTATCGGTTTTGCAACAAACACCGAATCCAGAATATTACTTCAACACCATACAACCCGGCGGCTAATGGTCTGGCTGAAGCATTCAACAAAACAATCATCAAGCTTCTCAAGAAGTTCGTGTCATCAAACAAACACGACTGGAATTAAAAGCTCGGCGAATGCTTATGGGCATACCGTACTACCGTACGGACTGCCACCGGGAACACACCATTCTCTCTGGTAAACAAAAGCGAGGTAATTCTCCCACTGGAGACTCAAATCCCCTCACTCCGTGTCGCTTTCACATACAGATTGACGACAGATAATAATCACCATCGTCGACTGCAAGAGTTGGAGGCCCTAGATGAGAAGCGCCTATTAGCTCAATAACGAATCGAGCTATACCAGGCACGTATCTCTGGAGCCTTCAACAAGAAGGTTAAAATCAAAACATTCCAAGTGGGCGACCTCGTTCTGGCAGTTTGGAGGCCGATGATTATGACTCACAAAACCGCCGGCAAGTTCCAACCAAAGTGGGAAGGCCCGTTCATCATCGATGCTGTATTCTCCAATGGAGCTTACCGCCTCGCAAAACAAAATGTAGACTTGCTCATGTTGCCCATCAACGGCAAGTTCCTAAAGAAGTATTACGTCTGAAACGATATCTGCTAGGGTGTTGAGTTATGTACCCGCTGGTACCGCTGAACTCACATCCCGCCTTCAAATCTACCAAAATGATGAGTTACGTACCCTTTGGTACCGCTGAACTCATATCCCGACTACAAATCTTCCAGAATGACGAGTCATGTACCCTCTCGTACCACTGAACTCACATGCCGACTCCAAATCCCCCAGATTGTCGAGTCATGTACCCGCAAGCACCGCTGAACTCACACTCTGGTCACTACAAATAAATCTATACTACGTCTTTTAGGTAGTAAGTCATGTATGATTATACCTCTGAACTTTCTTCCCAAAAAGAGCTCACTCCTTATGATCCAATACCCGCACTTTCAGTGCACAAAAAGGGTAACAGATCCACAGATCTTCCGAAACAACCACGTCGATGTTACTTCTGAGTTGTTTCCCTTCCATCAAAAACAAACTGCCCCTCACATAGAACTTCCATGTCCTCATTACCTCTGAGTTGTCCTATGTTCCCTTCATAGAGCCCACTCCTGCCATGTCCTCATTACCTCTGAGTGGGATGGCTCCATCAAAGAAACCCTCATATTTACCACGTCCTCATTACCTCTGAGTAAGTATGTTGGTTCTCTCTCGACTTATTATCCGTACCCAAAAAAAAACCCTCAGGGTACGCCAAGGATAATAGGCCCACAAATGTCCTCTGTTGACCACAAATGTCTACTGTTGACCACAAATGCTGTACTAAGTTTCCTAGTACATGCCCCTCACTTCTCATCATGCCCCGGGGGCCCAGCTGCCCCATGGCATTCTTTTCCCCGATACCAGGAACGTCCATAGCTCCTTACTATGGAATTGTTCCAAGTATCCCATCAACTTGTTATCTGTACCTAAAACCAAGGTATACCCTGGGTAACAAGTCCACAAACAGTTCTCCAGTGGGGCAAATACCACAAACACAATAAGCAGTACAAATAAAGGGTAGAATAAAGCATACTCTTTTATTTGAAAAGCAAAAATACTACATGTACTGGGGACCACGTTCCACTAAAAGAAGGAAAAGAACGAAAATGAATGAAGGAAAAAAGCCGACTATGGTTTGGCGATACATAACTCCATGAGACTGTCTATCAGCAGGACAGTCGACCGCTCGAACCCCTGCTTGGCCCTACGCTCGGCCTCCTGAGCCAACCGCTCCGCATCTTCTAGGTACGCATGAGCCTGCCAGCCATCCTTGAGCTTCTTCAAAGCACGCTCCAGACTATCAGAAGCTCGAGAGACCCTTTCGGCCTCCTGAACGATCAACTCTTTATCCGCGCAAGAAGCTTCAAGCTCAGACTCCAAGAAGGCTAGCTTCCTCTGGAGTTCAAGGATCTGCTCCCGTGTATCAATTATTCCGCGAGAGGCGGCTACTTCCCGAGCTGTGCAATCCTCGCTCCTGTGGCTCAGTCGATCATATTGAAGAGATAGGTCACCGAGGTCCTTCATTATAGCCGACTTGGACTTATCTCGTGTTGCCCTTACCTTCTCCAGGATAGTGGTAAGGAAGCCCCGCTCCTGATCTATTGCGGCAGACAGATCAGCTTGCTTGAGCGTTTGAAACTGGGCCACAAGCTGGTCAGCCTCTAACAATCTAGGTTCCAGAAGCGCAGCTATCCCTGCCCCACCAGGGAGGGCTTTAAGAATATCAATTTGGCCTTGGGCACATTGTCGGGCCAAAGCGAAGGGGGTCCCCCGCTCTACAGCAGCTTCGACCCCTCTCTTCAAGTGGCGGTAGAAACTGTCAACTACATCCTGTGACGCCTTATCCAGAACTTCCGTAGAGGACGGCGTCAGAGGAAGTGTAGCTGGCAGTGTCGAAGGAGATACGCCAGAACCTGCCGCCCCTGTCACAAGAAAAACAAATTCTGAATGAAAAGATGCATGAATAGCAGCTAACTCCTCCTCCGCAGCTCGGAGAACCTGGATACTCGACAAGGCGGAGAGGTCGACCTCCGAAGCCACATGAGCAGAGGAGTAAGCTTGGACCATTGCCCCCTTTGCGTCGCCGCCCGATCTTCTGAACTCGAGCCAGCGGGAGGCCCCTCGATATAAGGAGGGGGCACACTCCCTCCCACCAGATTCCCGCTGGTAGAGCCTTCCTCGACAATATCCGTCACTGGTAGTGAAGAGGCAGGACCTGTATGCCCAGAGCAACCATCAATCTGCATAACCCGAAGGATGTGATGATAGAGCGAATGGGCCTCCTCACTAGTCAAAATTTGGCTTATCTTACCGAGGGAGGATTGTGGAGGCTGAGGTTCGCTCACAACTGCCATAGTCCCCTCACCAGTAACCCCCAAGCTGAATTCAGCTGGCTCTTCTGTCCCAGCCGTCCAGGAAGGAGGTACGACTGGATCATCATAACCTTGATAAAATTTAGCAGTTTTGGGGACAGGTTCATCGGAGCCAACGTCGTCTCGAGTCGCGACCTCAGCAACGTGAGATCCTTCAGCCGCAATCAAGAGAGCCCCGACAGAAATAATCCTGACACACATGTCATCGATCAAAGTATTCAGGGCCGGATCGACTTCAGAAACAGTGGCCGGTTCTCGAGATTTCTCTTCTTCTGATGCCTACGAGAGGAAAGGAAAATGATTAAGGTCAAAGTTCAGGAGAAAGGAAGAACTGAATAAAGATTGTAGTAACTCTATTTACCTCCGAAGCGGGGTCGACGTCCTCGCTTCTCTCCTTTATAGTAAGCTTGCGACGTCTGGTCGCAGCCCATTTTTGGGAGTAAGGAATACCGCCAACAGGGGAGATTTGCCTGCTACGTTTTCGTACAGGACCAGGTGCAACAGGCGGCTGATCCACCACCATCTTATTTGGCACGACTGGTAGCTGATCCGCCACCATCTCATCTGACATAACAGGCGGCTGATCCGCCCCAACATCTTCCACCGGAAGAGAAGAGTTATCTGCCTCATGCTCATCATTCTCTTCGTCTGCAGTAGTGGACTCTGAGTCAGGCATGGGAACTGTGTTCGCCTTTCTCTTCCTCTTCTTAGACCCCTTGGGCTTTTCTGCCAAGCCAGTACCCACGATAAAACTGGTACTCGGGTCAAAATAAACGGGAGGCTTGCTCGCCGTAACATTGTATAGGGCTGCCATATATAAAATCTCTCATGGCACCTCTCCATCAGGAACTGAAAAGGTGGTTCGGGTATGAACCGTGTCATAATAATGCCATGCCCTGATACCATCTAGGACGCTACCTTCAAAACCCAGGCAAGAGAAGGGACTGTCAAAAAATAGCTGGCTATACCCAAATTGGCTGGAGGACCTGCTGGGCAAGTAGGGCTCCAGGTAGACATTGTTGCGGTTACGATATACTAGGTGCGCCGGACGGATGTTGTGCAGCCAAAGGAGCAGTTTCTCGGCAAAAGGAGAGAAGGTTCGGTACCATCAACATGAACGCTCCTCACTTCTTCAGTGGTAAAATGAGGAACAGACACAAAAAAGTCACATCCATCCACTCTCGCCAGCGCTCTCCGACAGGCTGGCATGGTGCTGTACTCCCAGGGCTGATGGTGGAATCGGAAAATGAAAGCGTCATCAACCGTAATGCCATCTTCTGCTCCAGGCCTCATCAAAGACCGGCAGTGCATTAACAGCCACCCCATTAGATAATGGTATGGTAGCTCTACGCGCTCAAAATCTATCGTCACGGGCGATGACCTTGGACGAAAAATCACGAAGGCCGTGGTGTATACTGCACACCATGGCCGGAAGAAGGGCCAATTTGACCCTAAAAACTAGCTTTACGGCAGGAAGGATAATGTGGCGATTGATCCTCTCAATAGAACCCGCCCCTCCGGAGACTACACAGTTCCGTAGCCACACCATCAGAAATCCTGCAAGGAGCGCCTTCTCCGACATATGCTGAGTACCATGATAAAAATAACTAAAGGAGTCGGTCTTACTCCCAAAGGTGTCGCCCGTGGACCTCGATCTCTTGGCAGTTGACACCAAGTGCTGTACCTCCTTATGAGTCTGAGGATATCGGGAAGAAACCCGGCCTGAGGCACCGAGTGTGAAAAGGTATGTGACCCAGGTGGTGGTGTGAGGAGTGCTCCCTTCCGAGCTACCATCTTTCTTGATAGCCGTTTGATGGCAAGTACTGTGGTGACATAACAATTCCCGATACACGGCAACAAAGCCTGGGAACTGTCGATCCAAATCCTCGAGCTCTCCGCTCGTAGGAGTGTACACTTCAAAGACTTCTTCCCCCCAGGACAGCTTAGAGACAACGTATATCTCGGGGAGAGCAAGTCCCAGCTCCCCTCCGGGCGTGAAGAAGGTGCCCGTCCTCCGGTTGTACATCTCCAGGAGAACCATGAACAACGGTTTATTTATGGGTAGGCCATGACAGGTGCCCCGAATGGCGTAGTAGAGACCGATCTCACGCAGGAAAGCCTCATACTTTCGCAGAATCCACGTGGTCAAGTTGGCCCACGTAGGGATAGGGTTTATCCAATTCACCAACGCCAACCGGCCGACGGGATAAGACCCTTTCCGAGCAAACTGGTTCAAAAAGGTATCAGCTTGGGTAAACGTAAAATTGGGACATGTTACATTTATGAAGGTACTCGGAGCAAGTCCCATCACGTACCGACTGACTGGTTCCTTTTCCGGATATGCTGACCCCAAATTCCTATTATAATGGATTTTCCCACAAACATCCCCGACTTGTTGGGAGTCAACGAGTCTACCATCTTTCTGTCTAGCGGTAGCATATTGAACCAGGACAGAGGAAAATGACGCTCTATCGGAGGGATATGGATCTCCACCCCATCAAGAGTGAAGTCCCAGCTCTCGGATATATCCAGCGCCCGGGTGTTCTTCACAGACAAAGCAACCCCAAAGAGGAACGCAGGCTTCAGGCATTCCCCCTCTAATTGCCCCGAGTTTATCATGGTGCAGAGAAAGTGAAAGGACTGCTTCTTGATAGCGTTTAGCCTGTGAGCACCCTAAATTTTGGGTTAATTTTTTTATTTATTTTATTTTAAATTTCTGATTGATTAGTTTCGATAAATAATTATTTTGTTTATTTATTTTTAAAAGTGCTTTTCCGTGCCTTTGATAATTGGAGTGTCAGGGATGTTCAACTCTGGAAATCATCTTCACGAGTTTTGTAGTGGACAAGATTACCTTCATGACGGTATATAATGTCCCACTCAAACTTGTTCCCTTGTGCTTTTTTTGCTTCGCAGAACTTCGGGTCGATTTAGACCATTTGATCATTAATTAATTTTCCCACTCTTTTCCTTGATCATTATTAGCACGTTACCGTGACTTTCGAATTGGGAGCACAAGACCAGTCATTTTCTTGAAACCAACTTCTCATACATGATCTACTCGAGACGCTCTTCACCCATGACCTTCGTGTCCCACTCAGACACGCCATTTTGTGCTCTATTTGCTTCACACAACTTTCTTGACACGTGACCCGATTTTATTTCACCCCACGGTGTCACATTCATTTTCCAACTTGAATTGTGGGTACCCTATCGACCAAACTTGTCAGCCCCAGTTATGGACATGGCCCACATTGAGCCTACTATCCGTACGTCACTTGTGTCCCATTTATTGGAATCCACATGTGATACTTATTTACCCATGATCATCAACACCCAATTTTAATTCGTTTATTTCGCCATGCCTGATTTTGACCCAATCCGGCTCCACCAAGTCCAGGCCAGCTCCATGTTTTTCTCCATCACCATCATCCTCAGCTCCTTATCCTTGAAAAATATCAAGTACCCTACTTTACCTATTTCAAATATTTAATGGAAATCCTATTGATTTTAATCCCTAGGAATGATATATTCCTACATTAATCCTAACCCTTGATTTCACTCCCCATCCAACCACACAATTTTTTCTAACACTCTCTCCCATAAGCACTTGGCCGGCCCTAGCTTTTGGAGAAGTCCCCTCTCTCTAACTTTTATTCTTTTCCCTCTCTCACTCATTTATTGCACACAAACTTCCTCTTTCTCTCTCTCCCACTTTCTTAATTATTTTCCCACACAACTCTTCTTCACACCCACAGCAGCTTCTCTCCCTTCTCCTTCCCGAGCTCACCAGCCATCTTCCATGGCCGACCATCCTTCCTCCTCCCGAGCACCAAACTCCTTCCCTCCTCTTTCTCCATTCGGCCATCAACACCACCACCCCATCACCAATATAGCCATTCCACCGCTCACCATCACCTTAGCCCGAGCCCCCTGGCCGGAGCTCCGCCGGCCACCGGCCTTTCATCGCCGACATGTTCCACTGGACGTGCCGCCGCGCCGCCTGGCCGGGCCGGCCACCGCACTGTGCGCGCGGCAACAGCCAGCAAGCAGCGGCAGCAGCATGAACGGCAGTTACAGCGGCCACGGCGGCCGTCGTCGCCGTCCACGCACCGCCGTGGGTGCCCCCCTTCGGCGTACTCCGGCGAGCAGTCCTCTGGCGGACACCGTCCTCCGGGACGCGCCGTCGAGGCGATTCGTGCGTTTCGCACGAAGTTCCGTCGTGACGCGCGCGGGATCGATCCAGATTTCCCGTTCCGTTGCAGCGACTTCGCACGCAATTTTCGAGAAATCTGACCGTTGGATCGGCGATTTCTTCGCTCCGTCACAATCTCGGTATATCCACCTTCACTCATGTTAATTTTTATCCGTTGATTTTATCGTTTGATACATCAAAATCGGCCACCAAGTTGACCGTTTAAATTGTATTAATTTTGGACAGTTTTGCGGGGTCAACTTCGTCAGCTTGTATCTCCTCCACCGCAGATCCGTTTGGCTTGCTACCAGTTCCTGTGCGAAGCTGGTATAACCCTCTTGATACCCGTCCAGTTTTGTTTTATTGTGAGCTTGTTTGATTGGTTGAATTCGACGCCAAAGTTAGTCGTCCGAATTCGTAATTTCCAACTTGTAAAATTCTATTTTGAACACGGGACTCCAGATTTCATTTCTGACACCACCATTAGACTTATGGCGTCGTTCTGGCATGTTTTCATATAAAATTTGTTAGATTTGGAGGACGTGGGCCCTGGCACGTTTTTTTGGGGGAAAGTAGGTCCCACAGTCCGTGTCAACGGGACTTTTTGGTGCCGGCTCATCAGAATCCAATTTCGGATATACCGTTGAGTTCGTATCGTCATTCCAGACTCGTTGACATATAATTTGCTAGGTTTTGGTGGACATTGGATCCGGCACGCATTTCGGTGCAAGTCGGATACCAATATCCGGGTCAACGGGTCATTTTGAGATCGGCTCATCGGAATCCAATTTTGGATATAACGTTGAGTTCGTATCATCATTCTGGACTCGTTGACATATAATTTGCCAGGTTTTGGTGGACATTGGGTTCGACACGCATTTCGGTGCAAGTCGGATACCAATATCCGGGTCAACGGATCATTTTGAGATCGGCTCATCGGAATCCAATTCCGGATATACCGTTGAGTTCATATCGCCATTCTGGACTCATTGACATATAGTTTGCTGAGTTTTGAGAACTTTGGCTTCGGCACGCATTTCCGTGCAAACCGAAATTCTAAGTTCTGGTCAACGGACCAAATTGAGATCGGGTCAACGAAATCCAATTCTGGAGATACCGTTGGGTTCGTATCGTCATTCTGGTTTCGTGGACATATAATTTGTTATATTTTATAGACTTATTTTTTTGCATATTTTTCGGTGCAAAACGGCTCCGACACGGACACCATATTGACCCGAAATTACCTTTTTGCCCTTGTGTCCAAATTGGACCGATGGGGAGGCTATCCTAGCTAATTTGACCATTCTGGACACGTTGGCGTTGTTTATTTCATCGTCCAACAATGTTTGTTGATAGTTTCTCTGAGTTTAACCTTTTTATAATTTATTAATAATTAATTCTTGTAATGTTCGTATTTCGGGATTAGTATAACGAAACTGAGCTCAGTCAATTCCAGTGATCTCACATCGCTGAAATTGATAAGATGGACACGTACTATAATAAGATTATCAACTTTACCGTTGATCTTCTTATCTCGATTTGCGTGTCGTAAGTTTCGACGTACAAATAACGAAGTACACTTTATATCTTTAATAATTAGACTAGAATTGACCCTGTTTGACCAGAGTTGACCAGTTGACCCAAAGTCAACTGTAAGTCAACACTTGACCTAGATTGACTAGATTATTGACCGGAGTTGACCTAAAGTTATTTTGACTTAGAAGAACCTAGGATAAAATAGATTGCTTGTAGAGATTTATTTATTACAACTTGAACACCTTGTAACCTGTGTTATTTTAAATAGGACTCTGTGGCTTCAGTTGGACCCCCTATACTTATCAGCTGTTCAGGTTATCAGGCGAGTACATTCTCTGATCATTTTATATCCTGTTAGAATTATTTTCCTGCTTTAGATTACTTTACTTGATGCTGTAACGTTGGTAACACGGATTAATACTATATGGATCCATTCTTGAGATGTTATCCCCTCAGGGAGCATCGTATACTACATGTTCTGTGCGTTTCACTTATATGGTGTATCACTATACTTCACGATTCTTCGATCACTTGTGACATGTACTCTCATGATCACAGAGTCTTCCCAGAATCACCCCATTTATGGGCATTCCCAGAATCACCCCATTGTGGGCATTCCCAGAATCATCCATTTATGGGCTATCCATGTATCACCCCTTGTGGGCCTTTACATGGAATCATAACATAACCTGGTTGGATCCTTGTGTATTGATTGGAGGTGCGGGGGAGTAGAAATAGATATGTGAATAATATCAAAGTAGTGCAGTTCCCAGAATCACTCCATAGTATAGTTCCCAGAATCCCCTATGCCATTCACATGTTTATATTGAACTCTGACTCACTAGCCACTGGTAGTTCTCAACTTATAGTAGATATTTCTATTATAGTTCTCTCTCTGTTTACATACTGTATTTCCTTCAGATCTTGTATCTTACTTTACTGCATGATTATATTTTCTAGCCTGTTATGTTTTGTTGAGATCTACTGTGCTCGCTCCTGTCCTGACTGGACCTGTTGATAAATTTTACAGATAGCTTGGAGGTTGCCTGCTAGCCTAGAGGAGACACATTAGAGATTGTTTAGTTAGCTATTTTCAGTTTTCTGGAGTTGTATTTACTTTATGGATTACTGTATTTGAGCTTTGAGACGTATTTCTGGGTTTGTGTATCTTAGACACTTAGACTTCTATCTACTGTATCTCTTTTGGATTTCATGTTTTATCTATCTTCCATTATGCTCTACCTTAGATGTGATTGAGTTTACATTCTGCTTTATCACCCCCATTCGGGGAGTATAAACTGCTTAGCCTTATACTGTTAGATGCATGAGACCTAGGACAACGTTCTACCGCCGACACTGCAGCGTAGGCTGGGCGTTGTTACGTTCTCGTACCCTCCCAGTGGGTGCGGGTCGTGACACGTTTTTAGTGGTGGCCCATGCAGGTCGAGTTTGTGTAGTGGTATTCGAACTAGAGTACCACTACAGCCTGCAGAAGGATTAGGATGTATTTTGAAGATATTCAATCACAGTTAGGATCCCTTGAGAGATTCCTGGGACGACCCTTGAGAATCTTATTTAACTTCGATTTGAAAACTCTTCTCCCCTTGATTTGATTTATCTTTACTTTCTGTTGTTGGATTTGATTTTGATGATGATTGTTGAGTTTTGAATCTTGATGTTAGCTGTTGCATCCGAGTTTGTATTTATATGACTTGATGGATTTTTGTTCATTTTTGAATCTTAATGTTCGTTGATAAATTTGATTTTTTTTTGAGTATTCATTGTTGATTTAATTTAATTTTTGTCAAGATGAAATTATATGGGCTATGTCATCTATGTTATGGAATCTAGTCTTCTACAGTCACATTAGCCAGCATGGTGAGGACACATAGTCTTACTTGGATATATTTCTCGGGTGTGGGAATTTATGGTTTTCGCAGCCAAGCTAGCGGCATCACAAAAATGTTAAATACCATGATTCTAGAGGTATGTGCCTAAGTCGAGGACTCTGTGATTATCGTAGCCTTGCTTACTAGTATGACGAGGATTTAGAGTACCATGATTTTGGATAGACGCATATGATTATCAGATTGTACCTTAAATGTTTTCGAACATGTTTTCTCTACTTTTGTTCCAGTCCTTCAAAAAAATTATTATTTGTTTGTTTTGTTTTGTTTCTTATTATTTAACTTAGGAATAGGTTTAGCTATTTTATGAACCTTGTGCAACTTCTTACTATAAATTTCTTCTTAATACAATGAATCGATGATTTTGCTAGACCTTACCTTGGATTTGATATTTAGCTCTGGGTTTCAAAATGGTTCCTTCTTTTAAACAGATAAGCAGAACAGATTCTATTATCATTTCTTTTTCTGCCAATATTTTTATTTCCATCAATCTTTGTCTTATATAACTGTCCTGATTACATCAATTCTGTCTCGTATCTAATTCTGCCAGCTGTACTTTGAACCCTTGAATCTTTATATCATTTTTACCGAAGAAATGTTGAGGAAATAACGTAAATCATCTAGTTCAGAAGTGACGTAATTGGTTATCGAAGGATGATTTTGTAGGAATCAGAATGTTGGATGTCAAATATGAAAAAAATTCGAAAGGGAGATGTGGTAAAGGTTTAGAATGGAATCGAGTGATAAATGTTATCAATTTAGAAACAATCGTAGAAAATTTTGGTTATGAGTAATTTATAGATGCTTTCAAAAAAAACTAATGAGGATATCAGAGGTCAACCTAGTTTTGAGAACTTAGAAAATCTTGGTTATTGATTCTTGGGAACTATTACAAGGCTATGTAGAAATTTAGAGATGGAAAGGAGAATTTAATTGTATTCGATGATTATGCGAAACTGAACTAGATATTGTAAGAGGGTGACTAGAGACAGAGAGAACACAAGGATTTTAAGTTATAGGAATTATTTTTAGATGATTGGAGAAAATTGTAGAATTCAAAAAGACAATATTTGAAGGCGAACGTTGAAGAAAATATGAAGGTTGATTATAAATATGAATAAATTTTGTGTGACATAGTTGTATTGGAGTTTAGTAAATACGAGACTCGATTTAAACAAGTTCAAGAATTTCATAAACTGGATTTAGAGGTTTCGGATCTAAATCAAAACGAGGTGAAGGAATTTGAAAACATGATTAAATGAATAAGTGTTGACTCCTAAATAAGAGGGGTATGTTTCGTGGAAATGTTTTAGAAGTTAGAAATTTTGTCTATGATGATTATGGTAAAAGTTTAGATGACTGTAGGTTATAAAATTTTTGAGGGTAGTCATATAACGGTTGATTTTTATACTGGGATTTGTGAGAAAATATGATTTGGCAAATGATAAACTGATAGTTTCAGAGAGAGATGATTAACTGGCTTCGTATGAAATCTTTTTTGTTTTTCTCTAAAAAAAGGGTTTTTTTCAATGTCATTGAATCCTAGTTTCCTTAATCACGACCAAATCGACTTCGAATATCTTTTCTTATCATATTAATATCTTGGGTTGTACTTAATTGAATTAAATTTGATTGTGACCTGTATCTCCATCATTGTATGCTCGTTCTTAGACTTTGTTGAACCTGTCCTCCATATTGCCCAAATCTTGATTTCCCCAATTTGATCAACTTAGATCGTATCGAGACTAAATATTCTTAAGATATATTTTTTGATTGGATTTCCATGCAATTGACTTTCATTCTTCAACATTGTGATTTTGATTTTTTTTTTTTTGAATAGTACCCCTTTAGATAATTGGTAGCTACCTTTCTTGGGTTTTTTTTAGTACCAGTTTTTATATAGGATGGTAGACTGCCTTACAGTTTTGATGATTTATTATTTCTGTAACTTTTCTAGTTGGCATCCTAGATTGCTTGTGTGTTTTGATACCCTATGACCGTTTCGGTTAGCATGACTAGTATAACTAGATGAGACTTCACTGCCACCATATGCCATGACCCTGTATGCCGTCCTTTTTGATGGTATGTTTTATTTAAGTTCTGGGGCTTGATTGTAGGGGTTTGACCTAGAAGGATTACGAACATTTTAATTTCGAGGACGAAATTTTTATAAGGTGGGTAGGATGTGAGCACCCTGAATTTCGGGTTAATTTTTTTTTTTTTTATTTTAATTTTTTGATTGATTAGTTTCGATAAATAATTCTTTTATTTATTTATTTTTAAATGTGCTTTTCCGTGCCTTTGATAATTGGAGTGTCAGGGATGTTCAACTCTGGAAATCATCTTTACGAGTTTTGTAGTGGACATGATTACCTTCATGATGGTATATAATGTCCCACTCAAACTTGTTCCCTTGTGCTCTTTTTGCTTCGTAGAACTTCGGGTCGATTTAGACCATTTGATCATTAATTAATTTTTCCACTCTTTTCCTTGATCATTATTAGCACGTTACCGTGACTTTCGAATTGGGAGCACAAGACTAGTCATTTTCTTGTAACCAACTTCTCATACATGATCTACTCGAGATGTTCTTCACCCATGACCTTCATGTCCCACTCAGACACGCCATTTTGTGCTCCATTTGCTTCACACAACTTTTCTGACACGTGATCCGATTTTATTTCACCCCACGGTGTCGCATTCATTTTCTAACTTGAATTGTGGGTACCCTGTCGACCAAACCTGTCAGCTCCAGTTACGGACATGGCCCACATTGAGCCTACTATCCGCATGTCACTTGTGTCCCATTTATTGGAATCCCCATGTGCTACTTATTTACCCATGATCATCAACACCCAATTTTAATTCATTTATTTTGCCATGTCTGATTTTGACCCAATCCGTGTCACGCCCCAGAACCAGAATACTAGAGAGCGAGGGAATGACTCAGCCAGCTACGTATTACGGGTAGAAGAATACCATATAATACGGTCAATGATGTCTAACCAGACGAGGGGGTGCATACTACATGAAAGTCTTACTATGGTCACTTCACATCTATTATCTCAATCATTCAAACAAGAAGCAAAAATAGAGAACATGTAAGATAAAGCAGTAAGACGTCCCAAACGCTTAGTCAAAATGTTCTTGAGATCTGGCTTTACAAAACATAGCCAGATGATATAGTAACATATACACAATTATTATCAGCTGCAGTCTGACTTAGTTACAACTATGTAAAAATAAGTACAAGATAATCCGACTAACTTGTCGGTGCCAAACGACTAAGTATAAAGTAAATAACAAAAACGAGTGGTGGAGTAAGGAACCCACTCGAGTCCTCCTGCGATCATTCCCCTAGTATTGACCATCTTGGAGGTGGAAGTAAGATGAGTCCTCGGGAACCGGCTCTAAATCTGGCCATGCAAAACCAGAGAGGTTAGACCTCTAATAGCAAGTACCACAAGGAAGCACGATATGAAGGATTAAACCAGTAAGTAAGAGAATATAATAATAGATCTCTGCTTTCCACTAGGATTCACATAACATCACGACACTTCGAACCAACCTCCCAACCAAACAAGGACAGAAGTTAGCCCGTCATGTCCTGACATTCTGATCATCTCAGTTAGGCAACAGAGTAGGTACAGTACACAAACAAATCATCTTGAACGGCCAATCAACTCCTACGGCTTGCTATTGTGAGTCCCAAGTTATCCTGAAATTATGCAATAAAGACTCCTCAGTTCTTACTATGTGCGAGCAAGGCTAGTCTATCCAGTCAATCAATTGCACCAATCATGAATTAGACGAGTCCCAGCAGGACGCCCGTCATCAATATACAATATACAATAATAATATAAACAGATACCGCTTCCTGCCCGTATGGCAGGTTTACAGTATCTGTGGGAACCGGCCGGCCTGTCGGGCATTAATAGTCCCAAGAGGACTGCCATGTAAGAACTCAGGGATCCATTCTCTCCATGCAATCATTATTTTATTTAACTTAATAGTCTCTACGTTGAGTGAAATCCCATGCCGTGGACCATGGTCATTCAAATGAGTACTTTCGTACGGGGTACGATATGCGCAACTCTACAATGATACCCGTGCGGCTAGGTTGTAGGTCTTACATAGCGTAATGCAACAATCAAATCTAACCACGGAGTAATCATGCCTTGACCATAAAGTATATATGCTGCTTTGTAGAAAAATAAATAAATTGAAGCCTGCACATGCCTGTATGTCAATATTCGGGATCGGCTAATCGATTACAATAGTTCCTAACATGAACGTGTCTCATTCATTTAATTCAATAAGACGACTAGCCAGTCTCTTAGTTCCAACTAGGAACGCATGATCAATTTTAGTCAAGATAACCATCGTCATCAATGGTGACAAGGCATGAAAGTAAATTAGTATTAAATGGGGTCGAGTCTATAACTCTCAGGGTTAAGTTCCAGTCTTACTGGGTATCCATAAACCAATCAGGACACAGGGCACGTTCTACACAACCATATATATTAAAAATATATTAACAAGCTAAGATTATCGAGTTCATAAAAAAAAGGCGTAAGGATATAATAGAAGAATTATCATGCCACCATTAAATGAATAAATTATAGAACAAATAGAAACACCCAGGTCAGGAAGTCACGCCAACAAGTCTATGCTAAGGCCAACAAGTCACGCCAACAAGTCTATGCTAAGGCCAACAAGTCACGCCAAGTCTAGTAGGTAGGAGTGAGCGTATAAACAGCGTGAGCGTGAAAAGTGGTTCACGTTGGCACGCACAGCGTGAGCGTGAAGGGTAATTCACGCACGCACAGTGTGAGCGTGATAAGAACGTAAAGACGTGAGCATGACTCAAACTCACGCATGCACAGCGTGAGCGTGAAAAGTAACTCACGCACGCACAGCGTGAGCGTATGAGCGTGAAAAAGCGTGATAAGAAATTCACGCACGCACAGCGTGAACGTGATAAGAAATTCACGCACGCACACAAAGACGTGTGCGTGACTCAAATGTCACGCTGGCACGTAAAGACGTGAGCGTAACTCAAATGTCACGCACGCACGTAAAGACGTGAGCATGACTCAAACTTCACACTAGCACGTAAGAACGTGAGCGTGACTAAAAATTCACGCTGACACGTAAAGACGTGTGCGTGACTAAAAATTCATGCTGACACGTAAAGATGTGTGCGTGACTAAAAATTCACGCTGGCACGTAAGAACGTGAGCGTGACTAAAAATCCCGAACTCCAATCTTATGGAACCTTCGTTCCAAGCCATAAATGAGGTTCCCATGTTTCAGAATGGTGTAGAAGGAGAAGCTCTACAACATGAACTATCCATTTCCGAAAGCACGCCAGTTTGGAAGATCAAAACCCATGGACAACCGAAAATACAACAACTTAGATATGGAAGAAACGAGCCAAAGAAATCAAAAATGCTAAGTAGTAAACTTTCTTAGAATCACAAGAGGAAGACAAATAAACCATAAAAATGGGTGAAGGAGAAGCAAGATGTACTTGCCTTCTCCTGGTAGGTGGAAGAGAGTGATGAGGAAGAAGAAGAAGTAATGGTGAAGGAGAGTTATGAGGAGAGAGAAGGGGATGGGGGCTTCAAATGGGAAAGGGTGGTGGTAGGTGGGTGGTTCGGTTCATGTGAACCACCATGAACCCGAGTAAAACCCTCCTAGGCCGAACCTAAAAGCAAGACTAAAAGCAGAGAATAACAGCAGGAAATAAAATAATGATAATTAATTAACATGAAATTAAAGGAATTTAAATATAGGATGATACATGATAAATACTAAATAAATATATATGAGTTGTACATGTATAAAAATACGCATTCTGGGAACGGGGAGTGACAATCCGGCTCCACCAAGTCTAGCCCAGCTCTATGTTATTCTCCATCACCATCATCCTCAGCTCCTTATCCTTGAAAAATATCAAGTACCCTACTTTACCTATTTCTAATATTTAATGGAAATCCCATTGATTTTAATCCCTAGGAATGATATATTCCTACATTAATCCTAACCCTTGATTTCACTCCCCATCCAACCACACAATTTTTTCTAACACTCACTCCCATAAGCACTTGGCCGGCCCTAGCTTTTGGAGAAGTCCCCTCTCTCTAACTTTTATTCTTTTCCCTCTCTCACTCATTTATTGTACACAAACTTCCTCTTTCTCTCTCTCCTCCTTTCTTAATTATTTTCCCACACAACTCTTCTTCACACCCACAGCAGCTTCTCTCCCTTCTACTTCCCGAGCTCACCAGCCATCTCCTATGGCCGACCATCCTTCCTCGTCCCGAGCACCAAACTCCTCCCCTCTTCCTTCTCCATTCGGCCATCAACACCACCACCCCATCACCAACATAGCCATTCCACCGCTCACCATTACCTTAGCCTGAGCCCCCTGGCCGGAGCTCCACTGGCCACCGGCCTCTTGCCGCCGTCATGCTCCACTGGCCGTGCCGCCGCGCCGCCTGGCCGGGCCGGCCACCGCACTGTGCGCGTGGCAACAGCCAACAAGCAGCGACAGCAGCATGAACGGCAGTTGCAGCGGCCACGGCGGTCGTCGTCGCCGGCCACGTGCCGCCATGGGCGTCCCCCTCCGGCAAACTCCGGGGAGCAGTCCTCTGGCGGCCACCGTCCTCCGGGACGCGCCGTCGAGGCGATTCGTGCGTTTCGCACGAAGTTCCGTCGTGACGCGCGTGGGATCGATCCTGATTTCGCATTCCGTCGCAGCGACTTCGTTCACGATTTTTGACAAATCCGACCGTTGGATCGGCAATTTCTTTGCTCCATCACAATCTCGGTATATTCACCTTCACTCCTGTCAATTTTCATCCGTTGATTTTATGGTTTGATACATCAAAACCGGATACCAAGTTGACCGTTTAAATTGTATTAATTTTGGACAGTTTCGCGGGGTCAACTTCGTCAGCTTGTATCTCCTTCATCGAAGCTCCATTTGGCGTGCTACCAATTCTTGTGCGAAGCTGGTATAACCCTCTTGCTACCCCTCCAATTTTGTTTCATTGTGAGCTTGTTTGATTGGTTGAATTCGACGCCAAAGTTGGCCGTCCGAATTCGTAATTTCCAACTTGTAAAATTCCATTTTTGAATACGGGACTCCAGATTTCATTTCTGACACCACCATTAGACTTGTGGCATCATTCTGGCATATTTTCATATAAAATTTGTTAGATTTGGAGGACGTGGGCCCTGGCACGTTTTTCGGTGCAAAGTGGGTCCCACAGTCCGGGTCAACGAAAGTTTTTGACGTCGACTCATCGAAATACAATTCCGGATATACCGTTGAGTTCGTATCGTCATTCTGGACTCGTTGACATATAATTTGCTAGGTTTTGGTAGTCATTGGATCCGACACGTATTTCGGTGCAAGTTGGATACCAATATCCGGGTCAGCAGATCATTTTGATATCGGCTCATCGGAATCCAATTCCGGATATACCGTTGAGTTCGTATCGTCATTCTGGACTCGTTGACATATAATTTGCTAGGTTTTGATGGACATTGGATCCGACACGCATTTCGGTATAAGTCGGATACCAATAGCCGGGTCAACGGGTCATTTTGAGATCGGCTTATCGGAATCCAATTCTGGATATACCGTTGAGTTCGTATCGCCATTCTAGACTCATTGACATGTAGTTTGCTGAGTTTTGAAAACTTTGGCTCCGACACGCATTTCCGTGCAAACCGGAATTCTAAGTTCTGGTCAACGGACCAAAGTGAGATCGGGTCAACGGAATCCAATTCTGGAGATACCTTTGGGTTCGTATCGTCATTCTGGTTTCGTGGACATATAATTTATTTTATTTTATAGACTTGTTTTCTTGCACCTTTTTCGGTGCAAAATGGCTTCGACACGGGCATCATTTTGACCCAAAATTACCTTTTTGCCCTTATGTCCAAATTGGACCGATGGGGAGGCTATCCTAGCTAATTTGACCATTCTGGACACGTTGGCGATGTTTATTTTATCGTCCGACAATGTTTGTTGATAGTTTCTCTGAGTTTAACCTTTTTATAATTTATTAATAATTAATTCTTATAATGTTCGTATTTCGGGGTTAGTATAACGAAACTGAGCTCAGTCAATTCCAGTGATCTCATATCGCTGAAATTGACAAGATGGACACGTGGATCACTATAATAAGATTATCAACTTTACCGTTGATCTTTTTATCTCGATTTGCGTGTCGTAAGTTTCGACGTACAAATAACGAAGTACACTTTATATCTTTAATAATTAGACTAGAATTGACCCTGTATGACCAGAGTTGACTAGTTGACCCAAAGTCAACTGTAAGTCAACACTTGACATAGATTGACTAGATTATTGACCGGAGTTGACCTAGAGTTGTTTTGACTTAGAAGAACCTAGGATAAAATAGATTGCTTGTAGAGATTTATTTATTACAACTTGAACACCTTGTAACCTGTGTTGCTTTAAATAGTGTAGAACCCTAGAGGGGGGTGAATAGGGAAATAGAATATAACTAGTGCAACAGAAGTAATATATGACAAATAAAAGTAAAGAGAGAGAAGATCAAACACAAGATGTATCCTGGTATCCTCGCTTGAGGCAATCCAGTCCCGGAACTCTCTCCGGCTTAAATCCACTATTTAGTTAAATAGTACACACGAGTTTGGATCCGAAGAACTCGCCAACTTCAACACGAGTTTGGATCCGAAGACTCGGCAACTTCAACACACGAGTTTTCTTACGAAGGCTCGCCAACTTCAAACAAATGAGAAGAGAAACTTGTTGATCTTCTAACACGTGAAGATCGAAATTTACAACTCTTAAATACTCTATCACTATGGGAGAGGATGACAATTAAAAGCTTGAAGAGTATTAATGGTGGAGCTCTTGGTTGTTGGAAAATTTATGGCAAGAGTTGGTGAAAGCCTCAAGAGAGAGAGAGAGCTTTCTTTTATAGAGAAACCAAGAGTTGGTGGCATTTAATGCTTCTGAATGCAGGCAGACCGGCATGCCGTCGGTATGCAGCGACATACCATCGGTATACCGGCCAAATAGTAACGGTCATATTAATGACCGTTTGAGAGCATTAAATGCGGCCATTAATGCTAGTCAGAGCAAATCAAAAACCAAATATTTGAAACACGGTATACCGTCGGTATGCCGGAGCATGCCGTCGGTATACCGACGTTTTGTCACAGTAAGTTTTGGGTCGTTAAAAACGGTATACTGCCTGTATGCCGGAGCATGCCGTCGGTATGCCAACAAACATGAAGACTCTAAGCAGGAGGACGCCGTCTTATGCAAGGAACGCCGGTAACTGCTTCAGTCTTCGATGTGAAAGATGGTTGCGCTTGAACGGAAGTACTTTAGAAGAGCTTCTGAGAATATTTGAATCTGAAGATACAGAAAACTAAACTACGAAGATGCTGTTAATAATCAAAATAAAATGTGCCAACAATCTCCCCCATTTTGATAATTGACAAAATAGAGAGATAGCATCTTCAGGGAGTAACTCCCCCGTAGGTAGACAACTCTCCCTCAATACGTTTTCTCCCCCTTTGTCACTTAGTCAAAGATGGGAAATTTTTTTAAAAAAAATAATAATAAGAACAAGTGTATAGAATTAAAAGCATGCATTTATAGATAGAAGTGAAAGCTTAATACATACAATAAGGCCATACTGCAAAAGATAATAAAAAGACTCTCCCCATGAGAGTTTGATAACAACAGACAGACACAAACCAAGTCCCCGAAGGACTGCAAAGTACTAGGATCAACCACACAAAGGTCCCCGAAGGACCGCAAAAGACATAACATAAAAAGAAATAAACACACGTAACTAAAGCACGCATTATTCGAGACCATCATCCAAAGGGAAGCCACCCCTAATCGTCCGCCGGATCGTCCCCACCATCATGAGCTTGTTGAAAGGCACCGTAAGGATCAATGCCGTCCGGGTACATGAACCTATAGGCATTGGGATCGGAGAAGTGCGGAGCCTGGTACATCGGATCTTGAAGATTGAGATCCTGATACATGTCCCGGTCCTGAATGGTGCGCTGGATAAAGTAAGCTTGATCATAAAAGCGGGCTTGAATTAGATTGGCAAGGCCATGAGTATGAGCCCTCATCTGTTCCTCTGCCTGGGCCATGCGCATGTCAAAGTACTGCTGAGTCAGCAGCATGTATTGGCCCAAGGCAGGAGGAGTGGATATGGGAGCAGCAGGAGTGGAAGCTGGTGGCTCTTGGGAATACGAGGCACGCAAAGTAGATGCGCCACTTGCAGAACGAGAAACAGCAAGATAGGAAGGGACGCCATCCGAGGAGCAAAGGGAGAGATCAACTTGCTTGGCTTCCAGAAGGAGGGTGATGAGGGAGCCGTAGTAAAGGTTCTGCTTTTCCGCCGGCATGACACGCCTGAAGAGAAGAAGGAGAGTCTTCGGGAAGGAGAAGGACTTCCGGGCATAAAGATAATACATGTACACCAGGGCATCGCCGGTAATGGCGTCGTAGTTTTCGCCCTTAGGAAAGAGTGTATGACACACAATCCTATGGAGCTTGTAGTAAAACGGCTCCAGCTGTGCGAAAAGGGCCGGGATAGCAGGAGGGTTGGGGCCCTTGAAGATGATACGGCAGAACTCGTCGAAGGGTGCCGCCGCTGAGGAGTGAAGAGCAGCTAAGGATGGCAAGGCTTCCCCTCTGTCCGGGATGCCGAGGATGTTGTCGATGTCCCAAGATGTGAGACGGAAGTGACGATCGTTGACCATGGCCTAAATGGCGTTGTGCTCGTCTTCCGGGAGCAAGTTGCAATAGAATAGACGGACAACAGCGAGGTAGACGGGTATTTGACGCCGAAGGAGGGAGGAGAGTCCGGCCTCATCAAACAAGGAGACATGGCCGGGGAAGAGATTCCAATTTATCGCTCGTCCCTTGAATACATTGTGATGAACAAAGTGTTGGAACCACAACTCGGCCGCCAAGGAGTTGGTAAAGACCCGCTGGTCATACCCGTGAGGTTGAGCCACCGGGATGAAAGGGTTGAAGAAGGAGGAGGAGGAGCGGGGACGCTTCGGGTTGGCCATAGATGAAGGTTAGGGTTTAGGAGAGGATGAAAGAAGAGTAGGAAGAAGAGATAGAAGAAAAAGGGTTTTAATAGAGGAGTAGGGAGATGAAAGGTTGGATTTTGAAAAAGGGAGGGTGGGTTGGGAACGGATGAAGAGGGAAGTAATGGGGGATAGGAATAGTTAGTAGGTTGGAAATAATGAAAGTAGAGTAAAAAAAGGAGTAAAAGGAGGATGTGAAGAGATGGGTAATAAATGTGATGGGAAGTTAAGAAGTTGAAAGATGAGAGGGTAATTAATAGGGAAGAGATGGATGTGAGGGAATTTAATGAGGGTTGAGAAGAATAAAGGGAGAAGAAATAAAGGTGGGCCCAGATCTGGATTTGAAATCCTGTCCACCTCGATCCGGCATACTGGCGGTATGCCGACGTATACCGACGGTATACCGAGTTTCGAGACAGAACCATATTCTGAATCGAAAAACGGCATGCCGCCAGTATACCGCTGTATACCGTCGGTGTGTCGGCCAAGAGGGATTATGGATCAAAGGATAAAATGCCTAATTTTCGGCAAAGAAAGGTGAAGCAATCTTCCGGTAGCGGTTTGGTGAAAATATCGGCTAACTGATAGGTAGTATCAATAAATTCAAGACGAATATCTCCCTTTTGTTGATGGTCACAAAAAAAATGGTGTCTAATTTCAATGTACTTCGTGCGTGAGTGACAAATCGGGTTTTTCGTGAGCTTGATTGAGCTAGTGTTATCACATTTAGTAGGGGTGCAAGAATGAGGAATGCCATAATCTAAAAGTGTTTGTGATATCCAAAGAATTTGTGCACAACAGCAACCAGCCGCAATATACTCGGCCTCAGTGGTTGAAAGAGCAACAAAATTTTATTTCTTGCTAAACCACGATACCAAAGCCGTGAAGCTCGAAGGATGAGGATTTCGGATACCAAAGACCCATGTTAATGGTGCCTTTGAGATAACGAAAAATACGCTTAACGGCACACAAGTGAGATTCCTTTGGATTGGCTTGATATCGTGCACACAAGCAAACACGAAACATGATATCAGGACGGCTAGTAGTTAAATAAAGTAAACTACCGATCATACCTCTATACTTACGAATGTCGATCGATGTACCATCTTCATCATTGTCAAGCTTTGTCGTTGTGGCCATAGGAGTCCTCATTGATTTGGATGAGTCGAGGTCGAAACGCTTGAGGAGGTCCTTTTTATACTTTGCTTGATTGATGAAGGTTCCTTTGGGTCCTTGTTTGATTTGTAACCCCAAAAAGAAGGAATGTTCACCCATCATACTCATTTCAAATTCTTCCTGCATAACTTTAGCAAATTCTACACAAGGTGTGTTGTTAGTAGAACCAAAAATAATATCATCGACATAAATTTGAACCAATAAGAGAGTGCTATTATGGGATTTAATAAAAAGTATTGTGTCAACTTTTCCCTTTGAAAAATTGTGAGAAACAAGAAAGGAGCTAAGGTGCTCATACCAAGCACGGGGAGCTTGTTTGAGGCCATAAAGGGCTTTATGGAGTTTGAACACGTGATTAGGAAATTGAAAATCTTCAAAGCCGGGAGGTTGTTTAACATAAACTTCCTCTTTAATAATACCATTCAGAAAAGCACTCTTAACATCCATTTGAAAGAGCTTAAAGTCATTAAAACAAGCAAAAGCACAAAGCATACGAATGGATTCAAGACGTGCAACCGGAGAATTTGTTTTGTCGTAGTCAATGCCTTCCTCTTGGTTATAGCCTTGAGCAACCAATCAGGCCTTGTTACGAGTCACCAACCCATCTTCATTAAGTTTGTTGTGAAACACCTATTTAGTTCTAATAATGGGATGATTGCTAGGTTTTGGGACAAGTTTCCAAACCTTGCTTCGCTCAAATTGATTTAGCTCCTCTTGCATAGCTATCATCCAAAATACATCAAGAAAAGCATCATTAACATTTTTAGGCTCTATTTGAGAGATAAAAGCCACGTTTGCACAAAGATCACGAGTGGCGGATCTAGTGCTAATACTGGAGGAAGGATCCCCAATGATAAGCTCCTTAGGATGATTGGTGACAAATCTCCATTCTTTTGGGAGATTCTTTTGAGGAGGCTCGAGAGTAGGAGACTCTTTTGATGGAGTCACAACTTCATTGTTAAATAAAGACGGACGATCTTCAATAGAGGAGTTTTCCAACCCAACCGAGATGTCATCAATATCCTCGGAAGAGGAAAATGTAGAAGAGTTGAGTTCATTAAAAGAGACATTGATTGACTCTTCGACAACAAGACTTCTTTTATTAAAAACACGAAAACCTTTACTATGAGTAGAGTATCCAAGAAATATTCCTTCGTAGGCTTTTCTTCAAACTTGCCTATGTTATCCTTGGTATTCAAAATAAAACAATTGCAACCAAAAACTTTAAAATAATCAATAGAGGGAATTTTGTCAAACCAAAGCTCATAAGGAGTCTTCTTAGAAATAGGTCTAATCAAGACCCTATTTATAACATGACATGCCGTATTAACGGCTTCCGCCCAAAAATATTGGGGAGCTTATATTGATTTAACATAACCCGGGCCATATCGCCAAGGGTTCTATTCTTTATCTCCACAACACCATTTTGTTGAGGAGTTCGTGGACAGGCAAAATTATGTCCAAAACCATTCTTTTCACAAAATCTTTTGAAATCAGCATTATCAAATTCTTCTCCATGATCACTTCTAATTTTGTTAATAGAAAAACCTTTCTCATTTTGAACACGTTTACAAAAGCCAACAAATTCACGAAAAGTTTCACTTTTGCAAGCAAAAAAAATAACCTAAATGAATCTCGAAAAATCATCAACTAAAACAAAAACATAAAGCTTGCCTCCAAGGCTAGCAACTCTACTAGGACAAAAAAGATCCATATGAATAAGTTGAAGAGGTCTAGAAGTACTCACAGAGTTGATTGATTTGAAAGAAGACTTAGTTAACTTACTCTTCTCGCATTCTTCACACACCATATCCTTTTTGAACGGGATACTCGGGAGCCCTCTTACGAGCTTCTTTATAGCAAGACGAGAGATGGTATCCATGTTGGCGTGTCCAAGCCTCATGTGCCAAAGCCAACTCTCATCGTTTTTAGCAACTAAGCACCTGTCATTGTTAGTGTCTTCAAAAAGATACAAAATATAGATATTATTTTCTCTAATGCCTTCATAAACAATAGATCCATTAGAGCTATCGGTAATGAAGCATTTGAGCTTAACAAATTTGATATCATAACTATTATCGGTAAGATGACTAATACTAAGAAGATTGTGTTTAAGATTAGTAACAAGACACACATTCTTAATACAAGTATAAGGAGGGGAACCTATATTACCATTCCCTATAATGTGACCTTTGAGATTGCTACCAAAAGAGACGTGTCCTTCCTTCTTCATCGATAGCGTTGTAAATAATGAAGCATCCCCGGTCATGTGCCGTGAACAACCGCTATCGAGAATCCACTTGCTTCTAGCATGAGAAGGACTCTTCAGCTACAACGTAAGTTGAAGATGAACATTTTGGTACCCATGATCTTATGGGTCCTTGAGTGTTAGTCTTAGGAACCCACATAAAAACTTTCTTATCAACAAGTTTCCTTGTATGACAATAATTGGTCATATGTCCATGCAAGCCACAGTAATTACAAATCATAGAGGATTTAGAAGAAGATATGTGAGAATCATGCATATGTGAATCTCTGGTGCGAGGAGCTCTAGCATTAGTATTGTGATGATGATAATAAAAAGCATGATGCGAAGTATTTTTCTTCACAAAAGGTCCTTTCCTTGTGTTAGGAAAGGATTTGTGTGTAGTGTTCATGTAAGAAGTATGCCTAGCATTGTGATGAGTGTGGAGATGTCTAGGAGCATGCATGTGAGTAGTGTCATTATTACCAAATTTCTTACACTTTATAAGAAGATCATTATACTTAATAGAAGTGTCATATTCTCTCCTATTAGCATCTTGAACTTTGTGCATAGCAAATTCATAAGAGCTTCTCATGGATTGAATCTCATCATCCTTTTTCTTGATGGTGTCAAGAGATTCTTGAAACTTGGGTCTCAAAGACTCTATTTCATCCGTGTCAAAAGCAGGAGATTTTCCCTTTACATCAATAATGATGCTTGAGAGCCTCTCTACTTCAAGTTGAAGAGCCTCAACCTCTTTAAGAGATTTCTTGTATTTATTTCGAACACCTTTGTGCTCTTCATGCAATTCAAGAATAGCTTTCTCCAAATCATCATAGGTAAGAGTGTTTAAGGAGAGATCATCAAGTACCTCATCGGTTGCCATGAGACAGATGTTGGCGTTGTGTTTGCACTCCTTGTCATTGTCGGAGTCGCTCGCGTCGCTCTCACACCAAATGCTTGTGTTGGTGAACTTTTTGGAGGACGAGCTTCCCTTGCTAGGCTTCTCGCACTTGCTTGAGTCTTTTCTTATCATCGGACAATCCCTCTTGATGTGTCCGGGTCTTCTACATTGATAGCACGCCGGATCTTCTTCATTGTCCCGTCTGAAGCGGTTGGCTTTGTTGAATTTAAGAAACTTCCGAAAGTGCTTAGCTGTGAGAGCTATTTCTTCATCGTCGTCCGACTCATTGTCGTCAGAGCAATCCTTGGAGTAGGACTTTGTCGCTTTGAGAGCAAGAGTTTTCTCCTTCTCTTTGGTCTTCTCCTTTTCCTTCTCTTGTATGGAGGATTCCTCTTGATCCTTCATATCGAGCTCGTGAGTCATTTGCTTACCCATGAGTGTCTCAAGGTTTATGACTGTTAGATCGTTCCCCTCAATGATTGCGGTAGCTTTAGGACTCCAAACTTTCGTCAATCCTCTAAGAATTTTCTTGATCTTTTCATGAGCAGGATATTCCTTACCAAGATAAGAGAGAGGATTAATAATGTCACCAAAATGAGTAAACATGCAAGTAATAGATTCATCATACTTCATTTTAAAGGACTCATATTCTTGCGTGAGTCTACTAATCTTGGATTCCTTCACTTATGATGTTCCCTCGTGTGTGACTTCAAGTAACTTCCAAATCTCATTGGAAGTCTTGCAAGTAGAGATTCGGTTGAATTCACTACTGTCGAGAGCACAATAAAGAGCATTCATTGCCTTGGCATCTCGACTCGCAAGCTTCTTGGTGTTTTCAGTAAGTGTGTCCCGAAGGGTGTCAGAAGAAATATCCTCAATAACTCTGCAAGGAGTAGGAAGACCATTTATCACGCAATCCCATAAATCGAAATCTATGGACTTCAGATAAATGCTCATCCTAATCTTTCAGTAGTTATAGTTGGTTCCATCAAATAGGGGAGGCCTATTTGTGGAGTGTCCTTTATTGTGGAAGGTGTTGATACTAGGGTAAGAGGCCATGGATCACTCAAAGGGTGTAAATCCAAATCAAGAGAACAAAGCTCTGATACCAATTATAGAACCCTAGAGAGGGGGGGTGAATAGGGAAATAAAATATAACTAGTGCAACAGAAGCAATATATGACAAATAAAAGTAAAGAGAGAGAGAAGATCAAACACCAGATGTATCCTGGTATCCTCGCTTGAGGCAATCCAGTCCCGGAACTCTCTCCGGCTTAAATCCACTATTTAGTCAAATAGTACACACGAGTTTGGATCCGAAGAACTCGTCAACTTCAACACGAGTTTGGATCCGAAGACTCGCCAACTTCAACACACAAGTTTTCTTACGAAGGCTCGCCAACTTCAAACAAATGAGAAGAGAAACTTGTTGATCTTCTAACACGTGAAGATCGAAATTTACAACTCTTAAATACTCTATCACTTTGGAAGAGGATGACAATTAAAAGCTTGAAGAGTATTAATGGTAGAGCTCTTGGTTGTTGGAAAATTTATGGCAAGAGTTGGTGAAAGCCTCAAGAGAGAGAGAGAGAGCTTTCTTTTATAGAGAAACCAAGAGTTGGTGTCATTTAATGCTTCTGAATACAGGGAGACCGGCATGCCGTCGGTATGCAGCGTCATACCGTCGGTATACCGGCCAAATAGTAACGGTCATATTATTGACCGTTTGAAAGCATTAAATGCGGCCATTAATGCTAGTCAGAGCAAATCAAAAACTAAACATTTGAAACACGGTATACCGTCAGTATGCCGGAGCATGCCGTCGGTATACCGACGTTTTGTCACAGCAAGTTTTGGGTTGCTAAAAACGGTATACTGCCGGTATGCCGGAGCATGCCGTCGGTATGCCGACAATTTGTCACAATAACTTTTGGGTCGCTAAAAACGGTATACCGCCGGTATGTCGGAGCATGCCGTCGGTATGCCGACAATTTGTCACAGCAACTTTCTGGACACTAAAAACGGTATACCGCCGGTATGCCGAAGCATGCCGTCGGTATGCCGCTCTGTAGGTATTTGCTTTTTGACTTGTTCTTTTACTTGTCATCCGTCCTTAGGTGTTTACAGATATACCTAGACTTTGTACAGACACGAAGACTCTAAGCAGGAGGACGCCGTCTTATGCAAGGAACGTCGGTAACTGCTTCAGTCTTCGATGTAAAAGATGGTTGCGCTTGAACGGAAGTACTTTATGTAGTAGAGCTTCTGAGAATATTTGAATCTGAAGATACAGAAAACTAAACTACGAAGATGCTGTTAATAATCAAAATAAAATATGCCAACAAATAGGACTCTCTGGCTTCAGTTGGACCCCCTATACTTATCAGCTGTTCAGGTTATCAGGCGAGTACATTCTCTGATCATTTCATATCCTGTTAGAATTATTTTCCTGCTTTAGATTACTTTACTTGATGCTGTCACGTTGGTAACACGGATTAGTACTATATGGATCCATTCTTGAGATGTTATCCCCTCAGGGAGCATCGTATACTACATGTTCTGTGCGTTTCACTTACATGATGTATCACTATGCTTCATGATTCTTCGATCACTTGTGACATGTACTCTCATGATCACAGAGTCTTCCCAGAATCACCCCATTTATGGACATTCCCAGAATCACCCCATTGTGGGCATTCCCAGAATCACCCATTTATGGGCTATCCATGTATCACCCCTTGTGGGCCTTTGTATGGAATCATAACATAACCCGGTTGGATCCTTGTTTATTGATTGGGGGTACGGAAGAGTAGAAATAGATATGTGAATAATATCCAAGTAGTGCAGTTCCCAGAATAACTCCATAGAATAGTTCCCAGAATCTCCTATGCCATTCACATATTTATATTGTACTCTGACTCACTAGCCACTGTTAGTTCTCTACTTATAGTAAATATTTCTATTACAGTTCTCTCTCTGTTTACATACTGTATTTCCTTCAGATCTTGTATCTTACTTTACTGCATGATTATATTTTCTAGCCTGCTATGTTTTGTTGAGATGTACTGTGCTCGCTCCTGTCCTGACTGGACCTGTTGATAAATTTTACAGATAGCTTGGAGGTTGCCTGCTAGCCTAGAGGAGACACATTAGAGGTTGTTTAGTTAGCTATTTTCAGTTTTCTGGAGTTGTATTTACTTTATGGATTACTGTATTTGAGCTTTGAGACGTATTTCTGGGTTTGTGTATCTTAGACACTTAGACTTCTATCGACTGTATCTCTTTTGGATTTTATGTTTTATCTATCTTTCATTATGCTCTACCTTAGATGTGATTGAGTTTACATTCTGCTATGTCACCTCCATTCGGGGAGTATAAACTGCTTAGCCTTATACTGTTAGATGCATGAGACCTAGGACAGCGTTCTACCGCCGATACTGCGGCGTAGGCTGGGCATTGTTACGTTCTCGTACCCTCCCAGTGGGTGCGGGTCATGACACATTTTTAGTGGTGGCCCATGCAGGTCAAGTTTGTGTAGTGGTATTCGAACTATAGTTCCACTACAGCCTGCAGAAGGATTAGGATGTATTTTGAAGATACTCAATCACAGTTAGGATCCCTTGAGAGATTCCTGGGACGACCCTTGAGAATCTTATTTAACTTCGATTTGAAAACTCTTCTCCCCTTGATTTGATTTATCTTTACTTTCTGTTGTTGGATTTGATTTTGATGATGATTGTTGAGTTTTGAATCTTGATGTTAGATGTTGCATCCGTGTTTGTATTTATATGACTTGATGGATTTTTTTTCATTTTTGAATCTTAATGTTCGTTGATAAATTTGATTTTTTTTTGGGTATTCATTGTTGATTTAATTTAATTTTTGTCAAGATGAAATTATATGGGCTAGGTCATCTATGTTATGGAATCTAGTCTTCTACAGTCACATTAGCCAGCATGGTGAGGACACAAAGTCTGACTTGGATATATTTCTCGGGTGTGGGAATTTAAGGTTTTCACAGCCAAGCTAGCGGCATCGCAAAAATGTTAAATACCATGATTCTAGAGGTATGTGCCTAAATCGAGGACTCTGTGATTATCGTAGCCTTGCGTACTAGTATGACGAGGATTTAGAGTACCATGATTTTGGATAGACGCATATGTTTATCAGATTGTACCTTAAATATTTTCGAACATGTTTTCTCTACTTTTGTTCCAGTCCTTCAAAAAAATTATTATTTGTTTGTTTTGTTTTGTTTCTTATTATTTAACTTAGGAATAGGTTTAGCTGTTTTATGAACCTTGTGCAACTTCTTACTATGAATTTCTTCTTAATACAATGAATCGATGATTTTGCTAGACCTTACCTTGGATTTGATATTTAGCTCTAGGTTTCAAAATGGTTCCTTCTTTTAAACAGATAAGCAGAACAGATTCTATTATCATTTCTTTTCCTGCCAATATTTTTATTCCCATCAATCTTTGTCTTATATTACTGTCCTGATTACATCATGTCTCGTATCTAATTCTGCCAGCTGTACTTTGAACCCTTGAATCTTTATATCATTTTTACCGAAGAAATATTGAGGAAATAACGTAAATCATCTAGTTCGGAAGTGACGTAATTGGTTATCGAAGGATGATTTTGTAGGAATCAGAATGTTGGATGTCAAATATGAAAAAATTTCGAGAGGGAGATGTGGTAAAGGTTTAGAATGGAATCGAGTGATAAATGTTATCAATTTAGAAACAATCGTAGAAAATTTTGGTTATGAGTAATTTATGGATGCTTTCAAAAAAAACTAATGAGGATATCAGAGGTCAACCTAGTTTTGAGAACTTAGAAAATCTTGGTTATTGATTCTTGGGAACTATTACAAGGCTATGTAGAAATTTAGAGACGGAAAGGAGAATTTAATTGTATTCGATGATTATGCGAAATTGAACTAGATATTGTAAGAGGGTGACTAGAGACAGAGAGAACACAAGGATTTTAAGTTATAGGAATTATTTTTAGATGATTGGAGAAAATTGTAGAATTCAAAAAGACAATATTTGAAGGTGAACGTTGAAGAAAATATGAAGGTTGATTATAAATATGAATAAATTTTTTGTGACATAGTGGTATTGGAGTTTAGTAAATACGAGACTCGATTTAAACAAGTTCAAGAATTTTATAAACTGGATTTAGAGGTTTCGGATCTAAATTAAAACGAGGTGAAAGAATTTGGAAATTTGATTAAATGAATAAGTGTTGACTCCAAAATAAGAGGGGTATGTTTCGTGGAAATGTTTTAGAAGTTAGAAATTTTGTCTATGATGATTATGGTAAAAATTTAGATGACTGAAGGTTATAAATTTTTTTAGGGTAGTCATATAACAGTTGATTTTTATACTGGGATTTGTGAGAAAATATGATTTGGAAAATGATAAACTGATAGTTTCAGAGAGAGATGATTAACTGGCTTCGTATGAAATCTTTCTTGTTTTTCTCTAAAAAAAGGGTTTTTTTCAATGTCATTGAATCCTAGTTTCCTTAATCACGACCAAATCGACTTCGAATATCTTTTCTTATCATATTAATATCTTGGGTTGTACTTAATTGAATTAAATTTGATTGTGACCTGTATCTCCATCCTTGTATGCTCGTTCTCAGACTTTGTTGAACCTGTCCTCAATATTGCCTAAATCTTGATTTCCCCAATTTGATCAACTTAGATCGTATCGAGACTAAATATTCTTAAGATATATTTTTTGATTGGATTTCCATGCAATTGACTTTCATTCTTCAACATTGTGATTTTGATTTTTTTCTTTGAATAGTACCCCTTTAGATAATTGGTAGCTACCTTTCTTGGGTTTTTTTAGTACTAGTTTTTATATAGGATGGTAGACTGGCTTACAGTTTTGATGATTTATTATTTCTGTAACTTTCCTAGTTGGCACCCTAGATTGCTTGTGTGTTTTGATACCCTATGACCGTTTCGGTTAGCATGACTAGTATACCTAGATGAGACTTCACTGCCACCATATGCCATGACCCTGTATGCCGTCCTTTTTGATGGTATGTTTTATTTAAGTTCTGGGGCTTGATTGTGGGGGTTTATCCTAGAAGGATTACGAACATTTTAATTTCGAGGACGAACCTTTTAATTTTGAGGTCGAAATTTTTATAAGGTGGGTAGGATGTGAGCACCCTGAATTTTGGGTTAATTTTTTTTTTAATTTTCTGATTGATTAGTTTCGATAAATAATTATTTTGTTTATTTATTTTTAAATGTGCTTTTCCGTGCCTTTGATAATTGGAGTGTCAGGGATGTTCAAACTCTGGAAATCATCTTCACGAGTTTTGTTAGTGGACA